>BSBM01000420.1:6417500-6642500 GCA_027924585.1 Larix kaempferi
CATTAATAAATTCGAGTTGGATTGAGTGCATTTCCAAAGTCATTTTCATCATCTACCCTTAGGGGATTTGAACCACAATTTACTAGTAAAACTCCATACATTGATCAGATTTCCAAAGTGAGTTTTAGAAGTCATTTGATGGTTAAAATGCACCTATAAACATAATTTTTATGTATTAACATCATTCATACACCTACGGGTACAATTTGATAGCATTTGGAGCTATTTAGAGCCATCTACCATTGGGGGTTTGAGCCTCGAAATTACTAGTAAATTCCCTGAGCTCTCTTGGATACCTATTCGACCAAAAAACCACATATAATGCTTCAAATATAATTTAATTAATGTATTATAATAGATCTGAGTCTCATACCAACCATTAGTGGAGGTTGTACAGTGTTTGGAAGATATTTGTCCCAAGACCCAGGGGGGATTTCCACTTCCCAAATTGACTAGTCTTGTCCCGAAACTTCTTCCCTTTCAAATTGCCGACCATGGTTGGGTATATCAGTTGATTATATGTATGATAGATGTGTTAATGTGTCCCATCACCCCTCAAGAAATTCCTCACCAATTTTGAAATTAATTGGAGGAGTTTGGAATCAGTTGTATCCATATACCTAGAGTTGAAATTTGGTGAATCTGAGCACTTTGGGGATTTTATTATAAAGGGACATTAAATAATATATCTCCTAACCCTTGTGGTAAAGGATAGAAGAGAGGGGTGAGGGAGGGAGGAGGGATTGGGTAGAGTGGAAGAGAGGGGTGGGGATTGGGTGGATAGGAAGAGAAGGGGGGTGGGGTTATAGAGAGGGGGGGGGTGTTTAGGGAGAGATAGATAAATATTAAGGTGTAAAAAAAACGCGTGCGTGCTATAGTGCGTGCGCGCTATAACGCTTGCGTGCATCTACATGTGTGCGCATTTGCGCGCATGCGTGTCTCGATTCAAATTGTTTTTGGTGCCCTTGCAGGTTTGGTATTAGATTCAGATTGCCAAACCTTGAGGATCGGTCCGATTTATGGCAGAACACACCAATTTCTGTAACTTCATGTTTTTCACGCTTAGTTCCGCATATGCTCCACTTGTTCACTACTGATGAAATTGCACACACTTATCAAGCTCTGTGTTCAGATTCTAACTATATAGTTTTTGAATAGATCTGTTATTTTTTTCTATTTTTAATTCATTTTTAACTGGACTCATGTCAAATTAGTAAAAAACATAGGTCGTTTATTTGGCCTATAACTTTTGGTTGTGTTACCTATTTCAAGAATAGAAAAGAGCCCGCATAAAAGTATAAAAATACCTACAAGATAAAATAATAATAATAATAATTGATTATGTTCAAACCATGATATGGTGGAATAACACTCGACCATGTCGTTTTAGGGATTCACTGACTTTCATAATTTAAAAAATATATAAAATTAACTTTTAAAATTTTGGAAAATAGCCCTGCACAAGATTCGTCTATTGACTACGCCTCTACATATTTTTTTCCTCATAAATTGACAATTTACATAACAAACTGGTGGACCAACAAAAACATATGCATTATGTTTTAGAGAAAAAATAACGTACCAATCTTAAAATAATGACATTTTGGGGTGGTTATACCACTTTTACATAAATAAAAGTTATATATTTTGGAAGGTGACCCATTTTTCTACGTTTCATCTTTTTACACCTAATTCTAAAAACTTTTGTAGGTACCTCTAATAATTCATTTTAATGATAATTTTTTTGTTTTTCCAGCATGCCATCGCAACTAACGTGTAATAAGTGGGTATCATTACCTTGCACCGGACCTAACCTGAATAGAGATAGTTTGCGAAGATTGATTTACTTATCCAAAAGTTTTTTTTTTTATTTATTGGAAATAAAGCGAGCAGGGATACACATAGTGCAGTAGATGCTAACCTCGGAGGCGACGAGCATCTTGAATCATGCCATAGCATAAGCTTGTGTCTGGGGGCACGACCAAGTGATTCCTCTACATGTTGGTCCGATGTTTTTGGTAGCCCCTAGTAGTCATCTGCGCCAGTCTTGCTAAACTGTGACTTGCCAAAAAACCTATTGGTAGCTACATACAGGTTTTTCCTTATGCCATTCTCTGCATTTAAAAATATTAGTATTTTATGGGCTCAAAATCTCACATGGGTTTCGCTTCAACACGAGCTAACTATTTCATGTTTTATACCAACTCTTTTTTAGATATGGTTAGCCACATGAATGGATTTTATATTCACATGGAATTTGTATTGGATTAATCATGAACAATCCCTCTGTTCACTATATGCACTTTATAAATATGTAGCTCTGGTAAATTCATGTTTTTTTTCTTTGATTTATGAATATGAATACAATACTCAATAGTAATATGCCATATTTCATTTGCAACCAGAGGCCCGATAGACATTGTGCACCCTAAATGGTATTTTAAGTAGGGGAATTCGTAACTATATGTGTATAACTGATTATTGTGATGGTTTCTATACCACTTAGTATTCCGTGGCCACAACCTATGGCTGTGGAATTCATCTAGTTTGAGACCTTGTGGTTAGAGTCTTTAACAACTTAGGTCAACCCTTACTGTCTTTGCAATTTGCTTTTATATGGTTCTGGGAAATCACAACCTTACCCTGTTTCTTTCTGACTTTTGCATTTGGAAAATTTAGAGTAGGTTGTCGCCAGTCTATGTAATCACATGACCAAATTATCTAATTCACATTAAAGACTAAAATGTAAAAAGCCACAAAAGAAACATAGATCTTATGGTCTCTGTTCTGAATCATTAGTTGCAAATATATACAAAATCAGTAGTTTCAAACTTTCAACTGTTGTTACTGCAATATTACAAATATGCACTTTGAAATTTATTTGCTAAGATGGTCATGAACCTTTCTGAAGCTAAGGAAGAAATGTAGCACTAGGGTAGTTGTAGTAGTGAGACAAGAAGCAACTAATTGATTTTTTTACAAATAGAAAACATGTCCTTCCTTTTATTATATAACACAAGTTCCAAGTTTTACCAATCTGATTATGAACTATGTACATATTACATTCTCTATTTGGAGTTTGGACTATCTCCCATCAGTCCACTGAAATATTTTATTCTTCTCTTTAAGAATGCTTTGTTTGTGCATTGATAGTATTTGGTTGCATCTACTTGGATGCTTTGTTATTGCATTGTAAAATTGGGTTGCATCTTAAAGAATGCTTTGTTTGTGCATTGATGATAGTATTTGGTTGCATTTACTTGGATGCTTTGTTATTGCATTGTAAAATTGGGTTGCATCTCCAATTAAGATAAATGTTTTAAGTTTGCAATTTTAAATTACAATCTCTATTTGAGTTATGGTTCTCACCTGTGTAATGGGATCTTTTATTTTCAATTTAGGTAGACCTGTATGATTGCAATTTTAAACTACCGTATTCTATTTGATCTATGGTTCTTACAAGTGTAGTAGGCTTATTGGCTCTTTTTTATTTTTTTAATAACACTTTGTTACTGTATAGAGATTACAAAATTTAAGTAGATATGTCATTAAATCTGATTTTAATAAAGCTAAATTTTGTTTTCTTAGTGATTAGTGATTATAGACATATTACATAAGTCTATTTACATTATAATTTTTATGAATGGATTTTTCTTTTAAATAATATATTTACCAAAATTACATTATGGAAAATAATGTTCATATTACAAATTTTAATAAAAAATAAACATTTTAACTACCATTTAAACAATCCCCAATTATAAATTTCAAAACATATTTCAAAGAGAGCCCAAACCTCTGAAATAACGAACACTCTCCACCATTCAGGTTTTTTGCATTTTCTTAGAGTTAACCTGGTTGTGGAAAGGTTTTGTCACAAAAAGAGAGAGAGAGAGAGAGAGAGAGAGAGAGAGAGAGATGTGGTAGAGTACAATTCCATAATAGTACTTATTACCATGGTTGGCTTGAGATAATGTTGTGGGATGGAACACCAAATAATAGTGTCCTAACCTGAGTGGGAATGATTGTAAGTATGACCTTATAGATATAAGAAGTAATTAAAATAAAATAAAAAATTGATATTAGTATCTATACAAATTATCAATCACAAATATTCTTTATAAAATTTAATTTAAAGCAATAAATGATAAATTATTTTAAAATCAATTATTAATCTTATAATATTTATATCACACTACAACAGATGGTGGGAATTGGGCAGTGTAAAAAGTGCTTGAACCCTTTTATAGTACACCTACCTTAATACACATAGAAAAACTGAACTTGATGATCCTCTCTAGGGTGAAAACGCGAACCTGGGAAACATTTTTATGACAAACGGAGTGAGAAAACACTAGTGCGAGCGGATGATCACGCAAAAAAAAGTCAACCTCAAACTATAGGCTGAGAGTTTGTGAGAGTTCAAACTCTCGACCGAGAGTTTAATCAAACTCTAGGCCGAGATTTTGAACTAATCGCCGTGCTGTATTTTAAAAAAAACTCTCGAATGAGAGTTTGAACTAAACTCTTGGCCTAGAGTTTGGAAGATATTGTTTCGGGCGAGAGTTTATGGTCAACAAACCTATGAAAATATATGGCATCTTTTTGGAACCTACAACTTCGGCAAGACCGAACCCCTGCAAATTCTAAATATTATTTGTCGGACTTAGTAGCAATGGATTCATCTCTGAATCTAGTTTCCAATTATATAATAATTGTTTCATTTAAATTTGAATTTCTATTTATTAATATTTTTTTTTCTAAACCTTATCCCTTAAGAATTTTATTACCTTGAAAATCACCCGAAATGAAAATTCAATTTCATAACAAAGACAACACCAAAGAATTTGAAATTTCACAGAGATCATAATTGGCTCGTCCTCTTCAAACGGGTACTTTTAGTTTTTCCAATAAGAGTCACATTTGAAATAAAACGTGAAGACAAAAACATGTGTCAATAAGAAACCATGTTTTGTAAATATGTTGTTTCGATAAATAATAAAAAATAGTTCCCAAGTCTTAAAAAACTCAAAATATATTGCATGCACAAGTGTAGTGTGTGTAGATTATGAGCCTACAATTTTTTTGCTAAAATGAATAACCATCTATCAAAAAACCGACATCAACACAGGTAACTCATTATCCATACCAAAAATTTTCAAGTATATGTCGTTGGTTGCCAGCAAATTTGTCCCACGATATGTCCATAAAAAAATTTAAAACAAATACGAGTAGAAAGCTAATTCAATTCTCTAAAACATTTGTGTTTACTTCAAGTTGAAATTCCTAAGGAAGATATGGGTTTGAAGAGGTCGAAGTTAAAAAACATAAAATTTAGCAGTCTGGTTTGTCAAAAACAAGCCAAAATTGTTTCCCAACTTCATGTTTTCACCCTCTAGTAAACGAGCTCTGCTCCTTGAGCATATTTACTTCCCTGCTTTCCAAATGTTGGTTTCCACTCTTTCCTTCTAAGTTGCATAGAATGTCTAGAACCTCAGGTAGTAACGCCTTCCTCTGTTAGTTTTTGAGTACTTATTGCAGGATTCTTGGGGCATTGGGGAAAAAAGGGGTGAATTTTAAAAGGGATAGTGCATCTTGTATAAATGACTTTTTGTTGTACTAAGCATGTTTTTGTTCACATTTCTCAGTTTTTACTCAGGGTTCGAATTTCCATTAGTTTGTTCTCGTTTTACAAGAGCGCATCCGAAGGCTCTTGTTTTATATTTGCAGTCAAGGTTCATGTCTGAAACCTAGTTGATATTTGTATTTATTGTTTTTCAAACACTATTCCTTCATTTTTGTATCAGTTAAAGGATTTAAATGTTTCCTATTATGATATTGTCAAGCTCAATGCTATAATGTACACTTTTAAACAATCCCGTATTCTCAAATTTACATATTACTTTTCAATGAGTGACCTATTTTTCTCAGGCATGCTTTAGGCTCAGTATTATTTCTGAACATCATCCTATCAACCATGCAAAATTATCCTATACGAGCAAAATAGAAGATCCTTCAAATTATTCCTTAATGTCCAAGAAAGCAGTTACATGTGAGTCACTAAGGAAGAGCAGTCGTAGCTATTGAAACTGTTGTCACTGCATAAGCCATGAGCTCATTGAACAATGTAATGGAGAACTACATTATTCCTTTGGCTACGGGAAAATCCTCCTGATTGGAATATAATTGGAGTGTGTATCTGATTTGTGTAAGTATGTATCTGACACAAAGAATCCTTTTACCGGATGTTGTTTCTATATCAATTCCATGAGCATTGACTAATAAATCGAATCAATAAAAAACCAGTTTTTGTATAACAATATCTCTTTCCTAGAAATACATCAGATTCTATTTTAACTTATGACCAAACTGGATGGACAATCACAGTACAATAAGACTAGACCAGATGCTATCAATATTTTATAACTAATGAGCAAGTTGGATCTACAATCACCGCAATTGGGCATCTATTGGGCATCAATTTCACTTTGTCATTGGGACTCTCTTTGTATTTTTGTCAATCAACATCATAATTGTTACAAATTATTTGTGATCCTATCAGAACTGTGAAAAATTTAAACTCTTTCTGTAAACCCCTTGTCCCCCAAGTTCGAGTAATATTGGTAATATTGGTAAGCATGTAGAGTATCATATTATGTAAAGCTATCAGCTCACAAACTTGGTCTCAAATAAGACTAAGGCTTATTTAATTATGTTTCATTTATGTTTTTAGGAAAGCCCAGTCTTAAAGGTTTTTTGCACATCAATGAATTTGACAAGGATTCTATACTGCATATTCTTCAAAGGGCAGCTGAAGTGAAATCATTGATTAAATCTGGGGATAGGTATTTCCAACCTTTTAGGGGGAAGTCAATGGCCATGATTTTTTCTAAACCGTCAATGAGAACACGAGTCTCATTTGAAACTAGGATTTTCCTCTTGGGTGGACATATACTTGGGTCCACATGATATCCAGATGGGAAAACGAGAAAAGACTCGTGATGTTGCTCGTGTGTTTTCATGTTACAATGACCTCATCATCGCCCGTGTTTTTGCTCAGCAGGTATGATGGTGATTTTTTTACAGTTCTATATGTTTTTTCTCTTGCTTTTAGACTTGAAATTCTTTCCAATTTATGACTAACTGCAGTAGGTGAAATGATGATGACATTAGGATAAATGAAGTTTGCTCTTTAGTTGTGATGCAAGGTCTGTAATTACATTTCATGGAAATTTCCTAAATTGGTTAAACATGATATCCTTGATTTAGTGAAGTATGCCAGTGTACCTGTTATCAATGGCTTGTCTGACTATAACCATCCTTGTCAAATCATGGCTGATGCTCTTACTATTATTGAACATCTTGGTGGACTGGAAGGAGTTAACGTAATTTTCTCTAGCACTCTTTTTGTGTAATGTTTTAGGTGGACTAGAAGTAGTCAAGATAATTTTCTTCAACGCTCTTTTTGTATGATGCTATTTATTTATTGAAAGTGCTTCCAGAAACACGCTCCAAGGCACACCACTGCATAACATGGACTTCCTTTGACTAGATACATGTATATGTTCCTCCGAATTTGTACCAGACTTGCTTCTGGTCTCATTCTGTTTTAACATACTATTTAGTTAGGGAAGACCACAGTAAGAATGGAAGCATGGTGGATGGATTGACACTCTATTGACCAAGGTCTGGTTTAAGCATATTGTAGCATCAGTTGAATCTTGTGGTTATATAATTATGAGTGGAACAATGGATATTGTGTTCAAGTTAGATTGTATGTTTCTTCTTTAGCATCATTTGAATCTTTTGGCAATAGAACACTACTTTCATACTTACTGTGGTTCAGACAGAGAAGCTTCAACTTAATGCCAACATTTTATCCTGTAGGTTAATGAATCTCTGATGGCATTGGAAAGCCCTAAAGCATTATTCATGCACGATCTTCGATTGTTTTCCCTCAGGCATAAAATCGCATGCATGCCCAAAATGCCATTATGTTGCATTCTTTTGGACTTTGAGCATTAGTGTGCTATCCAAATTTACGTTATTCATAATTAAATTCTCAATAAAATTTCACTAGCATCATTACATAAAGAGTTGAAAGTGTGCTGCTTTGCAGCATTTCGAGTTGCATGAGCCAACATTGTAAACTTTGGGTCCCAAAAAGGTGTTTGAATATATATATATATATATATATATATATATATATATATATATATATATATATAATTTTGGTGTTTCCTTTTGATAAAATGAAATATTGATTCGTTTTAAGATTTTAATGTTATGTCAAAAAACATCCAAAGATGGTGCTGCATACCAGTTAAAATAATCTTCATCTGGAGGTGGTCTCAGACATTGATTTCATCCTTTTTTACCGGAGTACCTTAATTTAATGACATTGGAGCTAAATCTTATGTTTAATATATTGTAGATCTTGTTTTTACGGAGGAACGTTCCTTTTTCCCCTCATGGGGCGTTCCTTATGAAATTTCCAGTAATAATTTGATAAGTTGGTCAGGATTAACTGGTCATCGGAGTCATATTCATGTCCCACCCTTGTTGTAGCCTCATCATCATTATCACTGATATGCTCAACAGTTCCATATTTCTTGGCAGGTTCATTGTACATTTCTATGGTCTTTGCCTTCTATATTTTCATTTATAGGTAGTGTAAAGTTAATTTATAATTACGTTTGACATAAATGTAGAAAGAGCATTAAACACATGACTCAGAAGCATCCTTAGCAGAGACAACTATTTCGCAAATACTTAGATTTTTGCAACTAAATAATTTCTTTTTGTATATAATCATAGTTCTTAAGTAAATTAGAAGGTGCGTTTCATCTATATGTATCATTTATATGTCTCAAAACTCCCCCCAACATACAAATTTTTATTGTGGTATGCATTTCTCCAAAATTGGAAAGTGTTAAAAAACTGAAAATTGTCATTTTTTTTGGATCTTATAACTTCTATTTGATTAGATTGATTCCTTATGAATATTTGGAATTGAATAATACCTTATTATAATCCATCAGTGAAACTTTTGTTTTCCTCAAAAACCATTTTGATATGCTTCACTTGCATTACAAAACATTATATTGGGGAAATTGGCAATTCTTCAACAAGAGAGCAGATTTTTCATGTCTTGTTACAACAACATATTTTTTGATTGGATGGAAAATAAAATTATGTGGTCAATTATGTCATTGGAAACACTAATCAACTTGAAAATCCAAATTTGAATTTTTCACTAAGCTTGGGTATCCATTTTAGTAAAACCGATCAAATTGATGAAAAAAGAAAAAGCGTTTCTTTTGTGGATTAATTGTGTACAATTGAATAATAATTTGGAAATTATAAGACATGAACTTTGCAGGTTATCTATTTTACTTTAACAAGATACACTTGGACTCTATGTGGCATGCTTATGTACAAATCGACATCCATTTCCACGAGCCACTTCAAACTGATTTGCACTCTATTTTTAATGCTTAGAATTCATTTTTTTCAAAGTTGCATATATTTAACTTATAAAAGTTTTATAAGTACTTTGAGAAACATATGATTTTGTGATAGCAACAAAGGCCCTATTTTATATTCATATTAATATTCCATTGGAATATGAAAGGAAAGGTTCCCATTTAACAAACCAACTACCAATTAATTTGTTTTAATATGTTGACAACCAAGAGAAATGGGCAAATTTGGTCCTGAGTGTGGAAGGGTAAAGAGGCCTTTGAGCATGACTGTGGATGCCTATGAGAGTGGAAAAGTGAAGATTGAATCTCTACTATGGGATTGAATAAATTTCAGAGGTTTTCAAATCTTATATGTTTACAATAAAGAATGCAGAATTGTGGTTGTGAATTTATGTGATTTGAAGTATAATTGCATATTGGGGTAATTAGCAATTCTTCAACAAAAGAGTATATTTTTCATGTTTTGCTATAACAACATTCTTTTTTTATTGGATGGAAAATATAATCATATGAAAAGGTCCATTATGTCATTGGAAACACTAATCAACTTGAAAATCCAAATTTGAATTTGTCACTAAGTTTGGGTATCCATTTTAGTAAAACCAGTCAAACTGATCAAAAGAGAACAAGTGTTGATTTTGTGGATAAATTGCATACAAGTATACAAATGAATAATAACTTGGAAATTATAATACATGAACTTTGTAATCTATGTTTTTGACTTCAACCATATACACTTTGACTTCATATTAGTGTTGTATAAACTTATTTTTTAATGAATCTTTAAGTTGACCTTTTGAGTTTCTTTTCAATCATACTAAATTTGCAATTGTTAGTATGTATGTGCTTATTTGCGTTAGGTGTAGTTTAGGATTATGACAGGTCCCAAATTCTTTGGAGGACAAGGAAGAAGTTATGATCATTGGTTATCAATGACATGTTTATTGATATAGATGTCAGATGGAAGGGCTCAATTTATCATCTCTCAAAAGAAGTTAAATCATTGACTTGTGAGATGGGTGGAGTTCTTGTAGAGATACACATTTGTGGTGAAGTATAAGGTGGAAAAATAACAATTATGTTGATGTTCTAAGTAGAAGAGTGCTACTATTAGAAGTGAAAAATGAAAATTTTGGATTTGAGTAGATTAAGGCTTTGACATGGAGTTTGGATAGGTCACATGGAAAAATAACAATTATGTTGATGTTCTAGGTAGAAGGATGATACTATTAGAAGTGAAAACTGAAAAATCAAATAATCGGATTGGAGTAGATCAAGGATTTGACATGGAGATTGGATAGATCACATGGATGTCTAGGTACTCGACATTGTAAGAAGTGAAAACACAATTAGATAATTGCAATATCTAGGATGGGTATATATTCAAAGGATGGGGATTGTGTATGGACCCAAAGGATCAATGGAGCAAATTTGATTTGAGAATTGAATAATGACAATTTTTGGAAGAAATTTTAGGTGCAACAATACATGGGTTTTACTTAGGATATCATTGGTCCAATATGAATAAGAAGGTCAATAGGTTTGTGAATCGATGTAAAATTTACTAAATGGAAACATACACGAGAAAGAATATATGATTGTACAGATCATTATCCATACCAAAGATGTATGGGAATATACTATCATGATCTTTGTTCTTTGCTTTGATTGCTAAGAAGAAAACTCATAAAAGATTCAATATTTATTAAGGTTGATAGGTTTCTAAAGATGACACACTTTTTTCCTTGTATGAAGATTGGTGATGTGAACTATTACATGAAGTTACTCTACAAGGAGAACATGATAATTAATGGATTGCTAAAGAGGATCACTTTAGACATATATACCAAATTTTAAGTCATTTTTTTATATAAATTGTAGAAGTAGAGAGGCATGTAGGAAATCTTTTGAAATGAATCTAATCTGTAGTCCAAAAGCCTTGCCAGATTTATTATTACTTCTTTATAATTTCATATTCTATCATATTGTAAATCATTTTCCTTTCTTAGACTCTTTTCCACTCCATGTTCCTTTTACCCTTCATAGGGCCATTGCTAGTTATTACGGCTCCTTTCAAAAGCGCTCGCAAGCAACCTCTGCAGATGAAAGGATCGATATGCTGGCAACTTCACCGAGGAGGAAGGGGGAGAGCCTCTTGATATATATATATATAAATATGGGGTGTGAGTTTTAAGGGGATCTCTCTCTCCCCATTGCGGTGCCATGTTTTTGTTTCTATAGGCCTCGGGAAGCTTTGACTTCATTCTTGCCTCGTAAGTCGTTCAAGGCCGAGAGCTTCTCTAAGTTATGCATTCTGCGGGAAGAGTATTCATTTTTAGGTTATCATGGCCGCATGTTGAGCGAGATATATCCTTGAGAGCAGGAGTGGAGCCCCACGGTCCTAAGCGACTCTGGTAAGTCATTTTTCATTGTTTGTATTTTGAGTTCATTGCGGTGTTCTTGGTCGACTTAGCGAAAGGGAGGAAGGACTCATTTTATATTCGACTCCCTTGTTACAGTAGTACCTGTAGTGTCAAATGGTTGTAAATAATTTCCAATCCTCTGTATTCATAGATAGGCATTGTATTAAAATATACAAATTCTACATTTTATATTTGTGGAACCTGGGCGATCTACCTATGTGAGATTCGACCCTCCATTGTCGTTCCATGCCACACTACAATATCTTGAGACAGAGTAAAGTGATCAATGCGCCATGTCAATGGTTGTGATAATACTCTGGCACATCGTAACACCTCGACTGTGTAATGCGATCACTGCACCATTGTTGGAGATAATTCCTCCCGCCATCTGTCTATATCCACCAACCACCATACAAGAAGTTAATACAATTAGGTGGACAAGTAAATGAGCCTCGGGTGAAGAGGCATCGACATGTTCAATGTATTTTGGGGTGTTCATTTTAGTTCGGGAATTATGTAGAAGGGCCGCAGAGCTCCATAGAACATCATACCCTGTTTTGTTTTGCCTCCTCTGTCGCATACTCTGTTTTTAGTGATGCTCTGCCCCTCCACAGAATTTGTCATGGTATCAGAGCGACAGTGATGAATCCTCCTTCACCAGTCATGTGAAGGATCACAGTGTTGGTCAGCCAAGCCAACCTGCTACGGAGAAAGGAGTAGGAGCAGCCATCTCCAGTAAACCCCAGCCACAGACGCTGGAAGAGCTTTTCAAAAAGCCAGCCTCAGCAGAAGGTAGAGTTCGCAGAACAGAGGAGCCGCCAGCCTGAAGGTGAAGCCGGCGCGGCCATTGTAGAGCGAGTAGACTTGTTGTGAGGACCCACCGGTCGTGAAGGTGGAGAGCAGAGAGACACTAGTAGTGAGTCAGTCAGGCCCGAAAGGAGCCAGGCAGTCAGCGTGAAGGAGATAGCCGCCGCACCTGGATGAAGGAGTCAGCCTGTGAAGGCTGTATGTGGTGGAGTCCTGTTGTCATCCTGCACGGTCGATTTCATTAGAGATCCCGTGGATGCTGGGGATTGGGTTTGGGCTTGAGATTGAGATTGAGGCCGAGGCAAAAGTGGGTGGTGTGCCATAGGACAGAAGAGAGCATTGCTATTAGTAGCATTAGCATTCGTATTTTCAGCATTGTTATCAGGGCTACTGTTGTTACTGAGGCTTCTTCCATGTGGGTTGCTGAAATTCTGCAAGGAAGCCAATGAGGGTCTGTGAGAATCAACAGCGGCACCTCTTCTGAACCGTGCATGCCATGTTCTGCTCAGTAAGGACACCACTTTCTTCAACTTGTTCACAGCTACATCTGCAATAGCGGAGCAATTGACATCCATAGGATAAGGACGATTGCTGCTATAAATTTCTTGCTGTTGCTGCTGACCCAGGAGCCTGATGAGGCGCTCCATGCTCTCCAGGCCCGCCGAGGCGACCTCCTTCAGGTCTTCTTCCTTCCCAAGACTTACTCTGTAGTCCAGCATCTCCACCGCCATGGATGGGGAAAATACTAGAATATGAAAACAAGAAAAACAAGCAAAATCCTCTAAGTCCTTCCTGTTTCAAAGGATTTCCTGCACGGATCTGGGAGCCGCGAGATGCTATGTAAAGCTCTCGGACTGAAGAAGAAACCCAGATATATTCGCATGCCCAATTTTGAAAGAGGTCCAAAGGTAAGGAATCGGAACTGAAGATCCCGGCGGGGCTTTTCTGAAGCGAGCATGGCCGGTTGTGGTTCTGAGCATTGAAACGATTTTTTTAATCGATTTGCAACCATCTCTACGGCAGACTCAAGGAGATTACCATTAGCCTGTGTCATGTCACCTGTTCTGAGTACAGTCAAGTCCTTGAATCGACTCAAATTCATAGCAAGTGCAAATCTCAATTGATCAATATTGGATACCTGTGTATCGACACTACAAATATTTTGTCCAGGTACAATCTCGCTCTGCATTTTGGCTTCTGGAGTAACCTACCTTTGATTCTCATAGTCTGTGTGCAGTACTGTTAAGTTAAACAGGTTCTTCAATTTCAAGCTCGCAGACTCTAGCGCCTCTAATGTAGTACTTGGCCCTTCTGTGAACCCTGCACCCATTTTTCTACTGTTTGGTGTGGACTTTGTCATTATTTCAGCCTCCTCGTTGACTGCTATAAGAGATTCGAATCCCTTCCTGAAGGAAAATAACAGAGTCTATGTGTAGAGAAGAGACCTGTGTAAAAGCCTTTATCTGTAGCTGCCTGGACATGTTCAAAGAGGGTGTAATTTGCTGAGCGGAAGTGTTTCTTGGTTGAGTGTTTCGTATTAAGGGGGCGTTATTGACAGGTCTTGCAGCCAGCAAGCAATTTTATATTTTTTTAGGGGGCGATAGGGAAGGAGAAGCAAGTAGGAGACTTGCATGAAGAAGACAAGTTCCAGCATTGAACTTGCCAAGAAGAAATGGGTTACCAAAGAAGACTCAAGCAGATCAAAAGAAGAAACGCAAGGGCAGAGGCAAAGTATTTTGCACATAGATATGGAGTAGTTCCCATTGCAGAGGAGCTTATTAACACAGTTGAAGTCCAAGAGGAGAACCAGGATAATTGGAGCAGCAGAGTTCTCCTTGTTCCCCCACATTTTTCAGGTAAAAATTATGAATTGTGGGCTATTAAAATGAGAAGTTTTCTTAGAGCAGAGGATTTGTGGTGTTTAGTTCAAAATGAATGTGTGCATCCCCTAGATCTAGAGGCTTTTGAGGCCCTGACAGAAGACCAAAAATTGCAGAAGCATGAATTAGCCTTGCATCTCATCCAACGAGCTGTGGATGAAAGTATTTTCCACAAGATTGCAGCAGCAAAAACTTCCAAGGAAGCATGGAGGATCTTGGAAGAGGAGTTCAGTGAAAGGGGGAGTGACATGTGCAAGCAGCCAACAGTGTCACAGCATGTAGAAGAAGTAGCAATAGAGAAGCCTGCAGTTGAAGCAGAAGACAGCCAAGCTGTTAGTGAATCCCACGGTGTAGAGGCACTTGTGGATGAATATGAAGATGGAACTTCCATTGCAGCAGTAGAAACTCCAGCCATAGAAGCTGTTGAGAAATTTAGTGAATCCCACACAGTTGTTGATAATGAAGTTGAAGAGCCTGCTATACCAGCAGAAGCACTTTCCTCAAACACAAATGAAGATGAAATTGTTGTAATAGTTGAAAAGGATGCAGCAGTCTTAGTCAAATCTGCTGAAGTAGAAGTTGAATGTTCGCATGAAATGGTTGAGGACTCTGTCAGCCAAGCAGAGCCTGTTAAGTTCGAGAATAGTGAAGCCCACTGTGCAGAGCCACAAGTGGATGGATATAACCAAGATGATGTTGAAGAGGAAGCTGCCATAGCAGCAACATAAAATGGTGAATTAGCAACTCAAGAAGTTGCAGGACAGCCAGTAGAGGCTGAAAAAGAAGCTGAAGCAGTAGAACGAATCAAAGAAGAAGAGCTCATGAAGAGCATGCCCATGAGGGCAGAAATTTTTCCTAACAGTTTAGATGTTTGTGAGTGTGCAGGTATTGAGAGCAAGAATCGGCCTACAATAGCTAAAGAACAAGAGCATGCAGTCAAAGTAACAAGACATTTTAATGAAGATTTGAAATTTATTGAAGAGTGGCTAACAAAGCCCAAGCACAATGAAGACTGTAATTTTATTGAAGAGTTTGACAAGATTATCGAAAGCTGCATGGAAGATGAAGCATTTGAATTCTGTAATGATGGGCATTGTGACATGCCAAGAGTGCTTAGCAGCACCATCCATGAAGAAATCTGCATTGAAGATGCAGAGGAAGAAGATAAACCAGCTGAAAACATTTTTATGAAATGGAGTCTTGAAGAAATCAGACACTATTATCAGCTGATGTCATGGCAGCATGCCAACAAAGAGGATGAAAACAGAATGAAGGATGTGATCAGCATATGGGATCTTGAAATTCCCACAACATACGAACTAAACATGCTAAAATCAGAATTTGAAGATGAAGACACAAGGCAGAAAGTCATTGAAGAATTTGCAGACATTGATGGAAGATTCAAGCCCAAGGAGCTTAAAGAAAACATGAAGAAGAAGGTGAGAATGAAGAAGAAGATGAAGAAGAATGCTGAGTTCAAAGTCTGGAGCAAACGAAAGAAAAAGAAGCCGCTGCATCAGCATGCAGCAGACAAGAATGGTAAGATAATTTTGAGCTTTGACATGAACTAATGTAAGCCTAGCTGAGACTTAGACCAGCAGGCATTAATGTTTCAATGTTTTTTTTGTTGGAATCCCGTGAAGGCATTGCATGTATGCTTTAGATGTTAGTAGTTTGTTTATGGTCGGAATTAAGGGGGAGTGTTGGAGATAATTCCTCCCGCCATCTGTCTATATCCACCAACCACCGTACAAGAAGTTAATACAATTAGGTGGACAAGTAAATGAGCCTCGGGTGAAGAGGCATCGGCATGTTCAATGTATTTTGGGGTGTTCATTTTAGTTCAGGAATTATGTAGAAGGGCCGCAGAGCTCCATAGAACATCATACCCTGTTTTGTTTTGCCTCCTCTGTCGCATACTCTGTTTTTAGTGATGCTCTGCCCCTCCACAGAATTTGTCAGCCATGTCAATGGTTGTGATAATACTCTGCCACATCGTAATACCCCGACTGTGTAATGCGATCACTGCGCATGTCAATGGTTGTGATAATACTCTGCTACATCGTAACACCATGAGTGTGTAATGCGATCTCTGCACCATATCAATTGATGTGGTAATACTTTGCTAGATGTATGACTAAGAAAGGCGATCCCTATCCACTATGGTCCTGTGTAATTAGGTGTGTGATAACTGGCACTCAAATCGCCTTCTGCTGGGAAAATTTTCTATTTTGCAAGCATGCGACACAGATAAGTCGGGGTGATTTGAACTTATGACCTCCATTTACAACATTTCCTTCATATTAAGCAAATCACTGATTGAGCTACACCCCTACGGGCAAGGAGCTCATTCCTATTAATAAGAATCTCTCTCAACAATTATATGTGCAGATAAAGTATTTGCATTTAAAAGGAGCTCGATGATTTTTTTTTATAAAATAAGTAGTTAGGTGGAATTTGTGGGGGGTTACAATCTAACCAATAGAAAAAAGAGGGAGAGCTTTAGGTCAGTTGTAATGAACTATTAATGTAAGATTAGTTTTAATTTTCTTTTAAATATAATTGAGATAAGATATCCTTGATATATGGTTTTACCTTAGTGGATTCATTGCAGCTTGGGGGTGGTCTTTCGGTGGAAAAACATACGCCGGATAGAGAACCTATGGTTGGGAGGAAAGTTGCATTTAAACATTCAGTTGCTTTGGTCTATTTCAATCAGATAAGTATTTGTATTATTGAATTGCCTCAAAATATGAAAAGTTTATAAATAATATATATAGTCTTCATAAGTTGTGTTGTTCATTAGTTTCATTTGTGTGTGTAAGTGTTATATTGATTGTCATGTATATTTAAATGGGTATGAGATTAACACAATGATGATATGTGCGGTTTCTTTATAAAAAATATGTAGATATATATCCAGATATTAATGTCATTGACATGATGTTAGTGTGTTCGATGATAATTAAATGCAGGTTGAAATCCACATAGATGAGATGTGTATAGCTAAAATAGTACTTGCAATGATAAAAGTTAGGTGTAGAAATTAAATGATCTCAATTGTCATTTGAAGAATTTAATGTTTCTATTATTTGACTAATAAGTATGGTAGGCAAAGAAAGCTACCATGAAGTGTTAATAAGTTATCCATGATAGTTAAATACACCTATATAGATGTTGTAATATAATTTTACACCTATATAGATGTTGTAATATAATTTCTTAGAGACTGATGTGCAATGCAATTATCTTTTGTATCTTGTTATTTGTAAGCTTTGGTTAACATATAAAGAAATTTCGTCCTCTTATAAGATGAAATTGGGAGAACAAGAAGTGCTTGGGTGTACATGTAAATGATGTGAATATTTTACTATGATGTTCAATATTATAAGACTAAGGTATTTGCTTGTCGTTAAGAAATAAAAAAATTTACTCCCCATTTCCTCAAAATCTAATATGGAGAATTTAAAATATATTATATTGCTTATAATTCTACAACTAATTATAAATTGCATACATCTTGTAATTAAAAAAAATGCCAAATCATGACTAAAGTCATGGGAGTCAAAATACATTATAAGAAGAATTTTCTTCCCAATTTAGATAGGAGAGGCAAAAGAAGATGCCAAAACAAATATTTATTGTACTTTTTTTTATACTCATTTTTAAGTTTTCGCAAAACAAAATTGTTACTCTGTTCTTGATTTTTTCTGAGTTCAAACTTCATCTTCGAGTAATATATCAAACCTTCCAACATAATAAAACGTGAAAAACAAACTGTTCGATATTTCTGGTTTAAATTGTATAAATTAAAGAATATTGTTCAAGTTTGTGGGCTTCTTTTTCCAACAAATCTACCTGCACCGCTCAGAGAATTCATGCATTATGGTCTTTCCTTTTGTCATTAATATATTTCAGTTTTGTTAAGTTTTACATCTTTTATTAATATTTCATTTTTTTTTAAAGGAATGGATAGTGGTCCTTGTCGCATAATACATTTTTGTTTTCTTAAATTATATTGGATAGTTGTGATAAGTATAAAATTATTGAGTTTAGAAATTCTTTCTACATAGTACAGATAAAATACAATATTAATAATATTGTTAATTACTATAAAATAATATTAAAAATATTGTCAATTAAATGGTATTATTTTAAATTTTTGTATTGCATGGATTTATTAGGTTGTTGTAAAGTTTTTATCCAAGTAGTTGCAATTGAAAATGAATATTTTTGTAAAATATAAATAATAAGAAATTTAAATACATGTTTTAATTTTGAACATGAGTGACTAATATTTTTGCAAATATAAATAATAGGAAATTTAAATACATGTTTTAATTTTGAACATGAGTAGTCATACTTGTTCATTTTCTATGCTGTAGTATTGGGAGTAAATAATCACACAACATAAAAAAAATTGTGATTTCAAAAATATTCATCTCACAAAAATTGTAATTAATTGCATTACAATCTATTATTACACAAAAGAATATTTCAACTTCTTTCCTTTAAAAAATTTCTGTATGCCTAGTGTGCAATTCTTTGTTGCATTGCAATCCACTATTATTTAACTTTTTTGTTTTTGAAAATAACATTATTTATGTCTAAATTTCCAAACACAATCTCTTAAATAAATAAATCAATTTTGAAAGTTCCATAGCTCCAAGCAAATAGCTCCTCCCTACAATTTTCTGCAAATAGAGTGAGGATATTACCACCACATGACTCTATTTGTGTAATGATAACATTTATAAATTGAAAACGATTCCTTTCATGTGCTGGCAGAGATAGCTGTTGATAATTGATGCTGTGCAGAATTATTGGCAGTATCTATTTTAGTTTTAGGTTGCATATGTTTAGCAAATAATTAGCAGCAAACTTCACTGCATGCTAATGCATCTGAAGAATAAAATAAATTTGCAGAATTATACATCAATTTACAACTGATTTTATGGCATGTAAATAATGCCTTAATTTATATGCAATGTAATCTATATAAGTATGTAGCTGTGCAAGTCTACACATAAATGAGAGATAAATAATCCGAGGTTTTCTTTTCCTGTGTTTGAATATAAGCTTCTCTCTTGTTTTTTGTGTTGTTTGTTTTTTATCATTGTGTTATTTTAAATTAGGCTCTTTCATAATTTTCATTTGGTATTAGAGCAGGTATTTTGTTTAAAGTTCATAATGTCAAATTCTAACTCTTTGCCCATTCCAGAATTTGATGGAAATGATTATGATTATTGGTGCATCAAGATGATGACCTTTTTTACAGGAAAAGATTTGTGGGAGATTGTAGAATCAGGTTATGAAGAGCCAGAAGATTGGAACACCCTTACAGCCAATGATAGAACAACTAAGAGAGAAGCCAAGAAGAAGAATGCCCAAGCTTTATTTCATATTCAAATAGCTCTAGATAAGAGCTTATTTCCAAGAATTGCAGGAGCAAAGTCATCTAAGAATGCCTGGAAGACTCTACAAGAAGCTTACCAAGGCAGTTATCAAGTTACAGACACTGAGGACGGAATTCGAGAATTTGAAGATGCAAGAAGGTGAGAAGGTGAGTGATTATTGTGTAAGAGTAAATGATATTGTCAATAAATTGGCTACTCTAGGAGAAACTATTGATAAAGAAGTTGTGATTAAACAGGTGTTGAGGTCTCTAACACCAATATGGAACCATGTTGCTATAGTCATTGAAGAAAGCAAGGATTTGACTAACCTTCACTTTGATCACCTAGTTGGATCTCTTATTTCTCATGAAGACAGAGTGAGAGATTCATTTGGAGAAAGTGATGAGAAAGCTTTTTCCACGAAGCTACAGATTACAAAGAATGCAGATGCTAGTTCTAGCTCCAGAAGAAACCAAGCCCAAGGTAAACGTCGGTATCATTTTTTTCCAAGAGGAGATAGAGGAAGAAGAGGTGGTTTTAGAGGAAGACGTAGAGGCATATTTTATAAGAGAAACATCCAGTGTTATCATTGTCAAAGGTATGGTCATTTTGAAAGGGATTGCAGATTAAAAGAAAACAAAAGTGTTAATTATGCTCAAGAGGGTGATGATGCTTCTCCAAATAATTTGTTTTTATCTTATGGAAAAACTGAAAATACAGTTAAAGATGTTTGTTATTTAGATTCAGGTTGTTCTAACCACATGACAGGAAATTGCAAGCTTTTCTCTACAATGGATGAAAGTTTCAAATCTAATATCAAACTTGGTGATGAAAAAACCTTAGAGGTTTTTGCAAAAGGAGATATGGTAGTCCATACAAAAGAAGGTATGAAAAGTGTTAAAGATGTTTATTACACTCCACAGTTAAAGCATAATTTATTAAGTGTTGGGTAGTTGTGTGAAAAGAATTACAGAGTAGTGTTTGATGATAGACAATGCAAAATTTATGATAGGAACCAAAGCAATAGGGTGGTTACAGTTGTGCCTATGTTAAAAAATATGATGTTCCCATTGAAGTTTGGAGAAACTAGCATCAACCTTGCTAATATGGCATATGAGGACAAAGGTTGGTTGTGGCATCTCAAGTATGGTCATTTGAATTTTCACAATTTGAAGCTTCTAACATCAAAAGAATTAGTTTAGAATTAGTTTATGGTTTGCCTAAGGTTGAAGAGCACAAAGAGGTTTGTGAAGGATGTGCTAAAGGAAAACATGCAAGAGAGAAATTTCCTAGAGGCAAGGCATGGAGGGACCATTATCCACTTCAGCTAGTTCATTCTGATATTTGTGGTCCTATGCAAACATAAAGTTTGGGTAAGTCATCATATTTCATTACTTTTATTGATGATTACTCAAGAATGTGTTGAATTTATTTTTTGAAGAGCAAGGGTGAAGCATTTGATACATTCAATAGGTTTAAAGCCCTTGTAGAAAATGAAAGTGGTTACAAAATAAAATGCTTAAGGACTAATCGTGGAGGAGAATTTTGTTCAAAAGGTTTTCAGAATTTTTGTGATATGATTGGCATTAGAAGACAACTCACCATTGCTTACACACCTCAAAAAAATGGGGTAGCTGAAAGAAAGAACCGTACAGTGGTGGAAATGGCAAGGAGTATGTTACATACCAAAGGATTAAGCAATTCCTTTTGGGGTGATGCAGTTGCTACAGCAGTGTATATTCTCAATAGAAGTCCCACTAGTGCACTTCACATGATGACTCCTTATGAAGCCTGGTATGAGAAAAATCCTAATGTTAATCATTTCAAAGTTTTTGATTGTTTAGTCTTTGTTGATGTAGCTGATCAAAAGAGACAAAAGTTAGATCCAAAAAGTGAAGCATGCATTTTTGTTGGATATAGTGAGCGAAGTAAGGCTTACAGGTTGTATAATCCTCTCACCAATCGCATTGTTGTGTCAAGAGATGTATTTTTTTATAAAGGGGGAGTTTATGGTCATCAAAAAGACCATGTTGAGAAATCAAAATCTGGTTTGGATGGTGATATTATTGATGATATTAATATTGAGAATCCCACTAATGTTTCAGTTCCAAATGCTACAAATCAACCAAGTAGCCCCTCATCTAGTTCTCCATATTCAAGTCCAAGTACCGTAAGGAAGGTGAGAAGCTTGAATGAAATTTATCAGAGAAGTACAAGTCTGGCACATGAAGAAAATCCAAGAGGTGAGACTGTAAATTTTGCTTTATTTTCACAAGTTGATTTTGAGCCATCAAGTTTTGAAGAAACTTCTACTAATGAGGTTTGGGTGCAAGCTATGCAAGAAGAGATAGATTCAATTCATAGGAATGATACTTGGGAGCTTACAGATCTTCCACATGACAAAAAAAATTGGTACTAAATGGGTCTACAAGACAAAGTATAACAGTGATGGGACTGTTGAAAGACACAAAGCAAGGTTAGTTGCTCAGAGATTCACACGAAAGTATGGCATTGATTATGAAGAAAACTTTGCACCTGTAGCAAGGCAAGAGACTATCAGAATGTTGATTTCACTGGCAACACAAAAGAAATGGAGCATTCATCACATGGATGTGAAAAGTGCCTTCTTGAATGGGTACTTAGAAGAGGAATTCTATGTGGAATAGCCACAGGGTTTTGAAGTGCAAGGAAAAGAACATCAAGTCTACAAGTTGAAGAAGGCTTTGTATGGCCTAAAGCAAGCACCAAGAGCCTGGTATGCCAGTATTGATGGATAGTTTCAAGAGAATGGCTTCAAAAGAAGTAAAAGTGAACCTACCCTTTACTATAAACAAGAAGGTAATGATATTCTTATTGTCAGTTTATATGTTGATGATTTGTTGTATATGGGTAGCAGTTATAAGATGAAGGATGAATTCAAATTTGCTATGATGAGTGAGTTTGAGATTAAAGATTTAAACCTCATGCAATATTTTCTAGGAATGAAAGTTTATCAAAGTGAAGATGAAATTTTTGTTTGTCAGACAAAGTATGCAAAGGATATGTTGAAGAAATTCGATATGGCTGATTGCAAACCATCTCCTACTCCAATTGCTCATGGAGTTGTGTTGTGTAGAGATGATGGTGCTGAAATGGATGATGAGACAATTTACAAAAGTATCGTTGGAAGTTGAATGTTTCTAACACACACAAGGCCTGATATTGCTTATTTAGTTTCACTTGTTTCTAGGTATATGACAATGCCATCTGAAATGCATATGAATGCAGCTAAAAGAATTCTGAGGTATGTGAAAGAAACTCTAAATTTTGGCATTCATTACTATACTTCTAAGAGTTTTGAATTGGTTGGCTTCAGTGATTCTGATTGGGGAGGTAGTTTGGATGATATAAAGTCTACATCTGGTAACTTTTTTTCGTTTGGTTCTTGTTTGATCACTTGGAGCTCAAAGAAGCAAAGTATAGTTTCTCTTTCTTCTACAGAAGCAGAATATGTTGCAGTCACCTCAGCAGGCACAGAAGCATTATGGCTTAGAAAAGTTCTTGAAGAAATTGAAGAAAAACAAATTCAACCTATAGTAATTTTTTGTCATAATATGAGTGCCGTCAAATTGGCCAAGAATCCAGTACACCATAGCAGGACAAAACATTTTGACTTGAAGTATCATTTTATTCAAGATTTGGTGCAAAAGAAGCAAGTTGAATTGAAATACATCAACACTCAAAAACAACTAGCAGACATCTTCACTAAGGTAGTCTCAAAGGCCCAATTTTTGATTCTCAGAGATCTTATTGTGAGCCCTCTCAGCATCAAGGGGGAGTATGTTGATAATTGATGTTGTGCAGAATTATTGACAGTATCTATTTTAGTTTTAGGTTGCATATGTTTAATAAATAATTAGCAGCAAACTTCACTGCATGTTAATGCATCTAAAGAATAAAATAAATTCGCAGAATTATACATCAATCTACAGCTGATTTTACGGCATGTAAATAATACCTTAATTTCTATGCAATGTAATCTATATAAGTATGTAGTTGTGCAAGTCTAAACATAAATGAGAGATAAATAATCCAAGGTTTTATTTTCCTGTGTTTGAATATAAGCTTCTCTCTTGTTTTCTGTATTATTTGTTTTTTTATCATTGTATTATTTTAAATTAGGCTTTTTCATAATCTTCAATAACAATGATGTTGGAGACTGAGTGGTAATGTTTAATCCTTATGAATGAGATGGGATGAGATGGCAGTTATGCGCCCTCCTTTGAACTAATGCGTAACTTACACGGCAATCCTTTTCATTGCTTTGCCAAGTAATCTCACTAAAAATCTGATTTGATAAACTCCCACAACGATCTCCTTTAATATTTATGCAAACGGGGTGATAGGGTGGCCAAACAAAGTATTATGTTATTCTCCTTTGATTGTAACGATCCCTTTAAAAAAACCTTCATTATGGAACATTTAGCCTTATCCTCGCCAAACTTTATTTGTGGTTTGGTATCTCAATGTGATTATTTAGCTTTGAAATTCACGACCTCATTTCCACACATATATATATATATAATATTATATCTGCTAGAAAAAAGAAAATATATATATATAGATATAATTAGCTCCTAAAACAAAGATATATGTTAATCCTTTTGAGGCTATACTTTTCCATGAACGTAATTGTAAAATTAGTTGGTTTACAAAGAGATAATATTTAAAAATTTATATTTTAAATTAATATAAAATGTCTTAATAATCATCCATTCCCTTTTGGCAAATTAAAATACCAATTTTATAGTAATACACTCATATTTTAGTTTTGGATAAAATAATGATTAAATTTTGGCATGAGCAGTTATGCATTACAATGATGAGATCTTAATGAGAACACATGATAACTTATATAATAAAACAACTTCACTAAAATTAACTGGTTTCCCAAATACCTTCTCTCATATTGATATGCGAATAAAATACTTGGGTATTTTATGAAACCTAATTGCTATGGCTCTGCGGATTGGGAATGGTTGTTGCAGAAAATTGACCAAAGGATAAACTGCTGGGATGCACGCTAGCTTTCCATCGGGGGGAGGTTCATTCTTGTATAGTTTGTGCTGCAAGGTATCCCAATTTATTGGTTTGGTTTGAGAAGAATCCCTTCCTTGATTCTCAATGGTGTGCATAGCGGACTGTTCTGCTTCATTTGGTATGGAAAACCTCTGTTTAGGAAGTGGAGCTTAAGTTCTTGGCAAAGTTTGTGTTGGTCTAAAGCTCTCGGGGGATGGGGGCTTCAGAATCTGAAATGGTTCAATGTGGCAATGCTTACGAAATCTCTCTGGAGGGCTCTGATAGATGATGGCCTGTGGAGCAGAGTTATCCGTGTTCAGTACCTGAAAACTTATAATACTACCCAATGGTTACGTAATTATCGATTATGCTCCTCTCGGGCCTCTGTGACTTGGGTCAGTATTAGCAATACATTTTTCTATGTTGGACCGTGGATCAAGTGGAAGATTGGGAAAGGTTCTGAGATATTCGTCGGGGTGGATCCTTTTATTGGGGATTATGGAGACTACAGGCTTCATGCTGATCTTATCAGTGATCATTATTCCAGGAAGATGGTGGTTCTATCTCAGTTTTGTAAAAGTCTCAGTGACGTACCCCATGAATGTTGGCTTTCGATGGTTGAACTAAACCTCCTGCCACAGTGGCATTCAGAGTGGGAGACTTATGTTTCCAGGCTCGCTTATGCAAGGATAAAGCTCAACAATTTGGAAGATCTGTTGGTTTGGGACGAACCAAGTTCTATGGGAAATTTGATGGTGACGACTGTTTATAACTTGTTGGATTCGTTTGGTTCAAATCCCCCGATCACACGATGGTGGCACAATAGGATTTGGCGGTGGAAAATCCCGTTAAAGAATAAGTGTTTCTTATGTATTTGCTTCCAGAGAAAAATCGTTACTTGGGCAAACATCAGAAACAAGGATTTAGTGGCCCAGGTATGTGCACTATGTGTAGAGCAGCGGAGGAGGATTCTCATCATGTTTTTTTCCAGTGTTGTTATGTGAGAGAGGTTTGGCTAGTTACATGTCCCTGATTTTTAGTTAGGGACCAATCTGTTGGAATCTATTCACATTTGGTTTGGGCAAAATGGGAGCCATAGTTCTCTTCCTTTGTTTTTGATTGTATGTATCTGGAAAGGCCGAAACACTGGGATCTTTGAAGACTTTCTGTCACCGGCTCTGGCTACGGCTAAAAGAATTCTCTATCACTAGATGGCCATCCATAAGTGCAGGGAAAATTTAAGGTATGATGGGTCACGCATCCACTGTTGGAGGAGGATTGCATATATGGCTTCTTCGATGGTGCATCTCAACATCGGGTGTGTGGAGTAGGGATCTTGGTTTACATTCACAGAAATCACAGCATAAAGATTCAGGTCGGTCTTGGAGGTGGCATCGGCTTAAAGGAAGAATTGTTGGCGCTGAGGTGCTTAATGTGGTTTGTGCGCAGGAGGGGTTTTCTATCTCTCAAAATTTTCGGTGACTCTCAAGTGGTAGTCAATTGGTTCAATGACAAACATGTGATCAATGCGATCCTCTTGGAGCCCTGGATGGAGGAAGTGAGAAGTATTAGTGCTTCTTTTGACTCATTATGTTTCCAACATATTTACCAGGAAGCGAATATGGAAGCTGATCAACTTTCAAAATTGGCGATGGGTCCGATGGATGGACTTTTTATTTTTAGTGAATCTCTTGACAAGGCAGTAGTGGATCATGGGAACATCATAACTTTTTGAAGCATGTTTTTTGGGTTTCCTTGATATGGTTTCTTCCGGTTGCATTCTATTCTTGCTGAAGGATGAACTATTTTTTATGCAAGTTTTGTAGCGCTCTGGTTTGAGTATGTTTCTGTTTTGCCTTTTGATAGTCTATGGACGTAAAACTGTATGTCTTGCTGGATGTTTGTCTTCGGACGTAAAATTGTACAAGTTGTTATATGGGATCTTTTTGGACTCTCCGGATGTAACCAGGTTTTTATTTCTTATAATACCAAAGTTACATTTTTATTTTTATTTTTCCTGTGGAAAAAACTTACATATTTTGTAAAAATGTTCTTTTATTAAAATATAAAATTTTGACTTCTAATTATATTAATGCAATTCAATGTAAATAATAAAGTCAAGAATTTATTTGAGTTAATTTGATTTTCTTAAAATAAAGCAACGTTATACCAAAATAAATAGAGATAATGATAAAAATAAAAAAAATTGATGTTTTGCTCCAGGAAAAGTAGCCACTCATCTTGAATCTTTAAAGAACACCCCTTTAAGATGTGAACTGAATATAAATAAGCTTTTAATTAAATTATTTTAATTTTTCTTGAAATTACAAAATTACACAGAAAGGAAAAAATATTAAAAAAGGTTGAAAGCTTGAAAACTATGATAGATTGCCGAAAATTGATAAAAAGGAATTAATCCATTCTTTGATAAATATTCTTTCAAAACCTAATTCAAAATCATAAATTTGAGCTTTGAGTTAATTAATTATGATTTGCTAAAAAGCCCCAAAATTCATTGATACAATGAAACCCATCATTTAACAAAGTTACGAAGAAATGAAATTGATCTATTTAATCCAAACCAAAGCATGCAATCAACTTGAACAAGTTCAAATAAGGGTATGTAAGCATGATTTAGAAACTAGGAGACAAACAGAGTCAAGCGACAAAAATGACCAAAACTTTAATCCATAAAAGATATGTTAAAGAGAAACCAAGAAGTGAGAAGACTCAAATGACACGCATAAGTTAAACCACCAAAACCTTATCTCAAGAAAGGAAAGCCAAAGAAATATAAGCAAAAAAACGTAAAAGATCTAGTAACAAAAACCAACTGATCGCACTCTACGATCAAGCAAAATAAACTGAAAACAACCTTTTTTTTTTGCAAAATCAAAGGGAATTGTTGGAGGCCCAACAAGACGGTAGAGCAATTGATCACCAAAAATGGAAAAAATGCCCCATATAAGTTGTGGAGCTACTTTGGACATATGGGTAAAGGTTTAATTCTCATTCAATGAGACCAAACCATATTCTTTAATGGTCAGTCAATTTATGTGTGAAGCTTCATTTCTAATTGCTTCACCTACAAATGGGATGCAGGGGATATGTATCCAAGTCCTCCAATTGTTCATGGAAGGCAGGGGCTATAGGAAGTGAATCAAGTAATAGTATGAATGCTTCCACATGGTTCACTATAATTATCCAACAATACTTCAATGACTAGTTTGGAATCTCCCTAGATAACCAACTCTCAGATATCTCTTTATAAAGCAATATTTAAGCTTCATAGAACTGCCATGAATTTTGCTTCATTATTGCGAAACATACTAGAGGCCTTCCATATATGTAGTAGAAAAATTATTGGAGAAACTATATAGATGGATACTTGCACCAATAACCATCTTTTTTCCTTTAAATCTATGTGAAAATGGAGTTTCCAGAAATCCAAGAGGAGATCATCTACATTAGATTCCATCAGATAAGGCCTAGAGTGAAGCACACTATTATTCCTATGGAATAAAGAATATAGAGCTAAACACATATGCTTTCCTAGTAGTTATAGCATGTCTACACTCTCCACCTCTCTTTGAATACACTTCAAACAATTTCATCAATTAGTTACTAGACCACAATTAGGTATTCTGGCAACTCTCTTAATCTCATTTTTAAAAAAATGTCTTATCTAGTTATCCAAATTGACTTTACAAGATGTTTTGGTAGGGAGAACAATAACACCTTTCATATTTATTTTCCCTTTCAGTCGAAAAGTATAGACATTGTAATTTGATCCAACCTACAAAAAATGTAAAGGGTTACTGTCTAGCCAAAAAGGTGTTAGGATATAAGCGCAACTCTATGGTTTCCATGAGACAAGCCTTCCTAGTGAACTAACAAAAACCAAGTAGATGAGTCAAATCCTATAATTTACAACTTTACAATGCTTGCACCTCAGAAAACAATAGAACCCACAAATGAACAAATGTCAATTCATGGAAATATTTTGACATAGGAAAAATCATAGAAAACAAGACTCTCTAGGAGAAAGTTTGAGATACGATAATTGATTCTACAGTTTGTCATCAACATTGGCATTAATAGCTAGAATTGTTGAAAATTCAATCCCCAAGGAATGTTGTATTCATCAAAACTAGAATGCATTCTCCAAACCAACTTATCTGGGGCTATGGAGACCAGAATATAGCAGTTGTAGAGAATGGTTAGATGATTGTTGGAAGAACAATGCAAACTTACATTCAAGCAATTCCAGTAAGAATGTTTTATATATTTGCAATCCATAACAACATTACATGTAGATGGATAATGGGAAATTCCTTCCCCAAAAATTCGATATGTTGTCAACACCTTGAGGTGAAGTTAAAATGCATGTTATCTACTACATTATGTGATAAGGAAATACTAACATTGTGCTTTCCTAGCCCTTGAAGTTGCTTGAGCACCTATAGCAACAGAGACTAACCAACATTCCATTTTCTTGTTACAATCAATACATAAGATACTTGTGGAGGTGTATGATGATAGGCATAGTGCCTTTCACACCATGAGTTACAAGGATGCAAAATTTATTCCTATTGCAATCCCTTCCTAAAATAGTCCTCCAGTGGAAACATGTAAGCTTCAGTTTTCCATTCAATCATTGTTTCTATCACAAGATGAATTTTTTCATTTTTTTTTGAAGATTTAATCTTTGTTTTGTAGCTTGCATATGTGAGTAGCTAATATATAAAAAATAAAAAATAGGTTCTTCCCTCATTATGAAGAAGTAGGTAATATCCTCATTGTTGGACTACTTGATCTTGTATGTGTGTATTTGTGTGACGTGATTTGTATATTAATATTTGTCATCATTTTGACTATGTTCGAGATTAGAGCCATTCTTGAGGACTTATAGTAGAGTGTAAATTTTAGTGTTTGCATGTTTTCTCCTTCACACCCACTATATAGGTGGTTTATTGAGTCCACCACACAATTCTACTATTCTTATGGTAGTGTTGTCCTACCTATTTCTATATATATATGTGTGTGTCTTTGTATATATACATTTTGATTTTCACGTGACCTGGGATGAGTTGGGGGGTTAGCTCGTTGATTATACCATTTCACTTTTTCTACATTCCCTTAGCGATGACACTTCTTGGGTGATGGAGGTCATTACCCTCACTTAGAGAGGCTACCTAGGACTACTATGTATTTCATCACCACAGGTGCTCCTCCCTGTTCTATAGGGTTGAGTGGACACACATTAACCAAAACTTTTACCACATATAATAATTGTCTAGTTTTATATCACTCATATGGTCTTGATCCAGGAGAGTAAACTACATGTATGTATCGAGTGTTTTCCTAAACTAGTCCATGATTCTTGCTTGCACAAAAGCACTTTATCTCATTTTCATTGTATAGCCTAAAGTAGTGAATCATTTTCTGATACCCCTAGTTTGTTTAAGTTTGTATGAAATTGCATATGTATGATCCCTTTTTGTCTTTTCTCCCATTACAACATTTGTCTAGCTTCCTTAATTTCCCATAGGTGGTAGATTGACACTAGTGCCACTAATACAAAATGAGAGATAAATGACAAAAAAAACGACCAAAATCCACATATAAATGACCATTTTTGAGTTGGTGACCACTAGTAGCAAATATGTGGCCATATTTAGCTTGGTCATTTATAGCTTATATTGTGGTCATATATTTGGTCGTATATTTGGTCATAATTTAGTCATATATTTGGTCATTAATTGTCACAATTAATGACCAAATTTATGACCGTATTTTTTGTCACGTGATAAATGACCGCTAATTTGCTACCGGCAATCACCAACTCAAAAGTGGTCATTTATATGCATATTTTGGTCATGTTTTTGGTCACTTATCTGTCATGTTGTATTGTTATATGCAAATTTTGGTCATTTTGTTAGTCATTTATCTCTTTTTAGTGGTTTCAGAATATAAATAGGGCACGGAGGAATTGAACCACCAACCTCCTGCCTATGAGGCAGGTTCTCTACCATTGAGCTAGCACCCTTAAATAGAATTCATTATGGATTGATATGAGAATAAAAGTTCCAACAGTAACACCATCTTTCCAAATTCTAGAAAAGGATCACATACCTAGGTAAGAAACACAGATTACCCAATAGTCACCAAAAATGGTCATGTTAATGACAACCTTATTTTCCCAAATCTCTCAAAAATCAAGAATGCAGTTGTATTGTCAAATTTTTCTCCGTGTGGTACCAAATCAAGAATCACAATTAGTTTGACAAAAATAGGCATGGGATTTTAAATTATAAGTTTGTTAGAAAAGAAAAAACAAAATAACTTTTAAGATAGGGAAAACTATTTTGGGTTGGACTTATTTTGGGCTGCAGATCTATCCTTACCTTCGTCAACCAATTTTAGAACAAATTTAGATCATAAATACATATTATTATGCATTATGAATCATGGAAATTAGTGCAAGTTTCTTCCTCTCTTGTGTGTTTTGTCTCATGCACGTGTGCCATGAAAACCAACATTTAGAAGTAAAGGAATAGCTGATATTAATTTTCAATATATTTTATGAATTTGGATTTATTAAAAACAACCATTTAAACCATTAATAATGTTATCATAAATAGCCAAAATAAATCCATAATTTATTTCATTATAATCTAACATATTGTTCCAAACTTCTAAGGTATCAATTTCTGCTCAAAATGTACATCCACAAAGGATGTTCTAACTTCACTAATATGAAAACCTGGGCAATTCTCATACACAACTGATGTAATGCCCTTCGCTTATGCCCATTCATGATATGATTTGCACAAATTTTAAATGAGCATAACCCATTGTATTTATTTGCGAGAATGGCATATAATATATTAACTATGAACATGTAATATTAATTATGTTGTCAACTAATGAATGTGGATAAGCTCAAAGAGGTAGTTGGTTGAATTCATTTTGATGTTCAATTATGAGAGTTGAACCAATGGTGAGAGACCATATCAGGTACCAATATTTAGCTTGTGTGACAGTTTCTATGTTAAAGTCCTCTCATTACTAATATATAATGGGCATAGAATCATGGATTGGAAAAAAAAATGCTATAAAGGATAGTCACCTTGCTCTATACAAATAAAACCTAGGACAAATAAGGGGATCTTCATCTGCTTAGAATGAGAACTCTAGACATGAAATGGAACACCTCAACCCATTGGGAAACTTAAAACACATCAACTATTTATAATGTTGGGGTTCGAATTTATGTATACCCATGTGATGGGAATATTTTAGAATAGGTCCCAACTCTCAATTCTTTGGCTTAGAGGCCAGTTTCAAAGTGTGCCTTAGACAAGTGGCAATAAGAAGCCAAAACGATGGCTGGGCCATAGTATCATGTGTCAAATTGGGGATTGCTAGGATTTTCACATCTAATTTGTTTAAATATAAAAAATTTCCCATGGGAAACTTAAATTAAAGACTGTATAGATAATATGCATAGACGAATACCATCTTTGAATTACTCGTGAAATTAAGTCATTGCCCACATTAACATTAAATGAAATGATTTTGGAGTTCGTTACCTCCACATTTTTTACACTCATATATATTTTTGCTCGATGTGCTTTGTATAGTTTCCTTAATGGCATCCTGGAACTTGTGTGTTGTAGTAGACCTACAAATGTCCACCAAATCACGAAGAGATGTGCCATTCTAAAGAATATGAAATCGCTTTTTGGAGTTCGTTACCTCCACATTTTTTACACTCATATATATTTTTGCTCGATGTGCTTTGTATAGTTTCCTTAATGGCATCCTGGAACTTGTGTGTTGTAGTAGACCTACAAATGTCCACCAAATCACGAAGAGATGTGCTTTGTATAGTTTCCTTAATGGCATCCTGGAACTTGTGTGTTGTAGTAGACCTAAAAATGTCCACCAAATCACGAAGAGATGTGCCATTCTAAAGAATATGAAATCGCTAGGTCTCTTTGCTCCACTTCCAACATGCTTTTCAAAATTGGAAATGGGAATTGCTAATAAAAACATCCACATCATTGTGCAAATATTATAAATGGCACAATTCAATTGAATATCTAATTATTATAAAGAGTTAATCACCTAAAACTGTTTCAGCCTCAGGAAATGTCTTCCAAACTCACTTGTTTTCCTTCGTAAATTCTGCAAAGGCATTCGATTACAATCCCTCTAATCTTGTCGTTGAGCTGCTAAACATGCAACAAATACAAAAAAATGACTACACTTTCAGAAAAAATGGTATAATATACCATATATGCTCTTGAAAATAAAGATACAGAACATACATACAAACCTTTACAACCTCAATCAAGTGATTATTTGTAGTCGAGCAACGCTTGACTAAATTAGCTAGATTTGAACAAATTTTAGATGATTTCCAATATATATCATATTCTCTCATGTTCTCATTGCTTGTTTTATATTGCAAAATAATGCTAACCTTCATATTTATGCAATTTTACATTTGTTCAGATACATCACCATGAAACCCATTCAACTCTTTATTTCATTCTACGAGGACCATCATGATGTGAATACTTTATCTTCCTTCATCTTGGCAGCCAACTCTTTATTTCATTCTATGAGGACCATCATGATGTGAATACTTTATCTTCCATCATCTTGGCAGCCAACTGTAATATCAATACGATTATGTGTTTCATGTATTTCTCGATCACTGCAAGTATTCCAAAACCATTGCACTCCATGGATTGAATCACCTTGAGCCTTTCTCTCTCACTGTCATGCTGCATGAAAAATTCTTGCCACTTCAACCTATTTCTATCTCAGGTGGGAATCGTACCTGGATTTTCTCTTTCCACAATTTGACCTTTGCAAGAGACAAAATATCCCATTGATAATTAGACAGTAAGACAAAATTTCCCATTCATAATTAGACACTATGTCCAATCCAAGACCAGATGCTTCTGAATTTTCTTGTTCAGACATAACCAATCCATTTTTATATTAACTCTCCATCTCCTCTCGCGTTTTCATATTTTGAGTGGTATCCATTATCACTTGTTGGTCATCATCTAATCTAGATGAATTATGCAAGTTGATTGTTTTTTGGCTTGACCTAGTTTGCATTGATATTTTAATATGGTAATTATTTATTGATGTCAAAACCCTGTCATCTTGTAAGAAAATCTACCGTGTGGAATATATGTCCTTAAATTCTAGCATTTTCTCATAATTTTAAGTACATTGAATCGACCTCCACCCTCTTGCACTCAAAATTAAAATTTGATTTTGCAAGTTCAAGTGTTCTTTCCAGGTCCAAATTATATTTCAAATATTTAGATGCTATCCAACATAGGGATATTTAAACAGCTTGTAAAAATCTTGTTGATTCTTTAGCAAGGCAATCATTTGTTACATAGGCAAGATATTCCTCTACCATCCTTGTGGCTGCATCCGGTAGCTGCAAAATTTTACATAGTTTCACTAAATCTGGATTTATTATGCTATGAAGACTTTGTTGTGCCACACGTTGAGCATTTCTATCCTTAGTTTTTATTTTTCCATTAACAAAACCTTTAGGGTTTGCACGATCATAGGCAACAAAAAAACCACTCAACGCTTGACCATGCGAGGAAGAAGCTGAGAAGAAACTATAAGGAAAGAATGATCATGTTCCTATGATCATTCTTTCCTCATAGTTTCTTAAGATTTTTAAATAAGATCGTTGATCTGTAAAACAGATAGCACATAGATTGAGTTTTACTAGTTGTTCTCTTCAAGTTTTGCTTTTGTTTTACTGGTTCACTTCTCCCAAGATTATGAATTATGCCATATGTTATGCTTATTCTATTACTTCATTTTGTCCGCTCACCCTGGGATTTTGCTTGGTGAAATTTTTATTCTTTAATAGGCTCCAAGTCACTGATGACCCTTTACAACCTCAGTTCCAAGCACTTCCTCAACAAAGAAATTTTTAGGGGCGAAATTTCGACAATTGGCTATTTTCTGGGCATTTTTTCAAAAAATAAATTTGCTATTTGGTCATTTTTAGTCTCTAATATCGCCTATATTTACATAAAATATGTTTTTTTATGGTAATATTCGCCAAAATTTACACTTTTCAGTAGTAAATTGTATGTTTCATATTTAATATTCGCCTGTCTATCTATATACATGGTTTTTTCAATCCAAAATAATCGCCTAGGATAATATACTTAAGTATAATATTAGAATCCTTAAAAAATACCCTATTCCTCAATCAAGTGATTATTTGTAGTCGAGCAACGCCCGATCGAATTAGCTATCTTTGAACAAAATTTAGATGATTTCCAATATATATCATATTCTCTCATGTTCTCATTGCTTGTTTTATATTGCAAAATAATTCTAACCATCGTATTTATGCAATTTTACATTTTCTCAGATGCATCACCATTAAACCCATTCAACTCTTTGTTTCATTCTAGGAGGACTGTCATGATGTGAACACTTTATCCAAAAACCATTGCACTCCATGGATTGAATCACCTTGAGCATTTCTCTCTCACTGTCACGGTGCATGAAAAAATCTTGCCACTTCAGCCTATTGTTGTCTCAGATGGGCATCGTACCTTTTCTCTTTCCACAATTTGACCTTTCCAAGAGACAAAATTTCCATTGATAATTAGACACTATGTCCAATCCAAGACCAGTTGCATCTGAATTTTCTTGTTCAGACATAACCAATCCAATTTTATATTAACTCTCCATCTCCTCTCACCTTTTCATATTCTGAGTGGTATCCATTATCACTTATTGGTCATCATCTAATCGAGATGAATTATGCAAGTTGATTTTTTTTTGGCTTGACCCAGTTTGCATTGATATTTTAATATGGTAATTACTTATTGATTTAGAAACCCTATCATCTTGTAAAAAAATCTGCTGTGTGGAATATATGTCCTTAAATTCAAGCATTGTTCTCATACTTTTAAGTACATTGAATAGACCTTCACCCTCTTGCACTCAAAATTCAAATGTGATTTTGCAAGTTCAAGTGATCTTTCGAGGTCCAAATTATATTTCAAATATTTAGATGCTATCCAACACAGGGATATTTAAATGGCTTGTAAAAATCTTGTTGATTCTTTAGCAAGGCAATCATTTGTTACATAGGAAAGATATTCTGCTACCAAACTTGTGGCTGCATCGGGTAGCTACAAAATTTTACATAGTTTCACTAGATCTGGATTTATTATGTTATGAAGACTTTGTTGTGCCACACATTGAGCATTTCCATCCTTATTTTTTGTGTTTCCATTAACAAAACCTTTAGGGTTTTCACTATCATAGGCGACACAAAAACCACTCAACGCTTGACCATGCGATGAAGAAGCTGAATTAAGATGATCATTCTTTCCTCATAGTTTCTTAAGATTTTTAAATAAGATCGTTGATGTAAAAAAGATAGCAGATAGATTGAGTTTTACTAGTTGTTCTCTTCAAGTTTTGTTTTTGTTTTATTGGTTCACTTTTCCCAAGATTATGAATTATGCCATATATGTTATGCTTATTCTATTACTTCATTTTGTCTGCTCCCCCTGGGATTTTGCTTGGTGACATTTTTATTCTTTAATAGGCTCCAAGTCACTGATGGCCCTTTAAAACCTCAGTTCCAAGCACTTCCTCAATAAAGTGATTATTTGTAGTCGAGCAACGCCCGACTGAATTAGCTATTTTTGAACAAATTTTAAATGATTTCCAATAGATATCGTATTCTCTCATGTTCTCATTGCTTGTTTTATATTGCAAAATAGTGCTAACCATCGTATTCATGCAATTTTACGTTTGTTCAGATGCATCACCATGAAACCCATTCAACTCTTTATTTCATTCTAGGAGGACCATCATGACGTGAACACTTTATCTTCCATCATCTTGGCAGCCAAGTGTAATATCAATATGATGATGTGTTTCATATATTTCTGGATCATTGCAATTATTCAAAAAACCATTGCACTCCATGGATTGAATCACCTTGAGCCTTTCTCTCTCACTATCACCGTGTATGAAAAATTCTTGCCACTTCAGCCTGTTGCTGTGTCAGGTGGGTACCTGGATTTTCTCTTTCCACAATTTGACCTTAGAGACAAAATTTCCCATTGATAATTAGACACTATGTCCAATCCAAGACCAGTTGCTTCTGAATTTTCTTGTTCAGACATAACCAATCCAGTTTTATATTAACTTTCCATCTCCTCTCGCGTTTTCATATTCTGAGTGGTATCCATTATCACTTGTTGGTCATCATCTAATCTAGATGAATTATTCAAGTTGATTGGTTTTTGGCTTGACCTAGTTTGCATTGATATTTTAATATGGTAATTACTTATTGATGTAGAAACCCTATCATCTTGTAAAAAAATCTGCCATGTGGAATATATTTCCTTTAATTATAGCATTGTTCTCATAATTTTAAGTACATTGAATCGACCTCCACCCTCTTGCACTCAAAATTCAAATGTGATTTTGCACATTCAAGTGATATTTCCAGGTCCAAATTATATTTCGAAGATTTAGATGCTATCCAACACAGGGACATTTCAATGACTTGTAAAAATATTGTTGATTCTTTAGCAAGGAAATCATTTGTTACATAGGCAAGATATTCCTCTACCATCCTTGTGGCTGCATCCAGTAGCTGCAAAATTTCACATAGTTTCACTAGATCTGGATTTATTATGTTATGAAGACTGTGTTGTGCCACATGTTGAGCATTTCTATCCTTAGTTTTTTTGTTTCCATTAACAAAACCTTTAGGGTTTGCACTATCATAGGCGACACAAAAACCACTCAACGCTTGACCATGCAAGGAATAAGTTGATAAGAAACTATGAGGAAAGAGTGATCATGTTCTATGATGACCATTTATATCCTCCATCGGGAATTTCCCTGAATGTTTACCATCACATATTTTTGTTAACAACCAATTCTCCAGATGTCTACTTAAACTTCTCAATAGTATTTTGAATTTTGTTAAGAACCAATTCTCTAGATGTTAATATATTATATGCCATTCTCCCGAATAAATACAATGGGTTATGCTCCTTTAAAATTTGTGCAAATCATATCATGAATGGGCATAAGCAAAGGGCATTACATCAGTTGTGTATGAGAATTGCCCAGGTTTTCATATTAGTGAAGTTAGAACATCCTTTGTGGATGTACAATTTGAGCAGAAATTGATACCTTAGAAGTTTGGAACAATATGTTAAATTATAATGAAATAAATTATGGATTTATTTTGGCTATTTATGATAACATTATTAATGGTTTAAATGGTTGTTTTTATAAAGCCAAATTCATAAAATATATTGAAAATTAATATCAGTTATTCCTTTACTTCTAAATGTTGGTTTTCCTGGCAGACATGCATGAGACAAAACACACAAGAAAGGAAGAAACTTGCACTAATTTCCATGATTCATAATGCACAATAATATGTATTTATGATCTAAATTTGTTCTAAAATTGGTTGACGAAGGTAAGGATAGATCTGCAGCCCAAAATAAGTCCAACCCAAAATAATTTGCGCTATCTTAAAAGTTATTTTGTTTTTGCTTTTCTAACAAACTTATAATTTAAAATCCCATGGCTATTTTTGTCAAACTAATTGTGATTCTTGATTTGGTACGACACGGAGAAAAATTTGACAATACAACTGCATTCTTGATTTTTCAGAGATTTTGGAAAAATAAGGTTGTCATTAACATGACCATTTTCAGTGACTATTGGGTAATCTTTGTTTCTTACCTAAGTATGTGATCATTTCCTAGAATTTGGCAAGATGGTGTTACTGTTGGAAAATTTATTCTCATATCAATCCATAAGGAATTCTATTTAAGGGTGTCAGCTCAATGGTAGAGCACCTGCCTCATAGGCAGGAGGGTTGGTGGTTCGATTCCTCCGTGCCTTATTTATATTCTGAAACCACTAAAAAGAGATAAATGACCAAAAAAAAGACCAAAATTTGCATATAAACGACTACCAGTACAACATGATAGATAAGTGACCAAAAACATGACCAAAATATGCATATAAATGACCACTTTTGAGTTGGTGATCGCTGGTAGCAAATTAGCGGTCATTGATCACGTGACAAAAAATGTGGTCATCAATTTGGTCATTAATTGTGACAATTAATGACCAAATATATGACTAAATTATGACCAAATATACGACCAAATATAAGCTATAAATGACCAAGCTAAATATGACCACATATTTGCTACCAGTGGTCACCAACTCAAAAATGGTCATTTATATGTGGATTTTGGTCGTTTTTTTGGTCATTTATCTCTCATTTTGTACTAGTGTGAGTCCACCATATGTATTGTTATGATTATGGCAGTGCTCTCTTACATTTCACAAAGAAAACATCTTTATGTACACTATCTTCTTTCACTACAATTATCTTAGTTTTAGTAGCACATTGTATTTGGGCTTTTCAACCATTTTGATTCACCCTTTCCCTTCCTTTTTTCCATCCTTGTGCCAAAGTCAATTTTGACTAGCTCATTCTATCTAGCATTTAAATATAATCTTGAAAGGAAAGGGTTATACTCCACTTTTCCTAATGAGTTCTTAAAATCTTGTGTCATTGTTGGCTATGCATAAAGCCAACTAATGAACCCCTCTTAATTCCCATTTTTTCCATTTTGACATTTCACACACATTGTGTAACTCTAGGTGTCCTTTTGGGAATACTTGAGTGTTTCATATATATTGCAAATCCTTTACACATGTTTTCCAAAAATGTAAGTTACATTCCAGTGACATGAATATGTTTAATACTAGTTTATGTGCACATACCCTTTTTTCTTTTGTCTTTAGTTCCTTTCTTTGGTTTATTGTTATAGTTAGGGGCATTTCACTCCTTTTGACTACTTCAACCTTTAGTTGCATTCTAAATAGTGGATATTCTATATCCCCGTACCTTTTTCTTATCCATTTGAATTTGACCTACCTTTTCATTGTCTTTACTTTATGGTCCATTATAACCATAGGCTCAATCCTGACGAGAACACAAAAGAACAAGAAGATCCTTAGCAAAAACTAGGCTCAAGGCATGTTAACAACCAACCTACCCATGGTACAACTGACCATAGTGCCCATAGAGAGAATATCCATGATTATCAGCCTCAGTTTGAAAGACCACATACTTATACAAAGTTCAAGTAGTTGTGTGACTTACTTATTTACCATGATCCTATTACTATAAAGAAGTATGTGGTGTATGTTTAGACTTGTCTACACTAGTCAGATCACATCACATGTTGATCATAATGGATCTTCTTCTAGTCATTCAAGTTCATATTCTTATTATGTTCATCATACTCAGCCTTCAGGTATATAAACCTTACTACCATCATTTAACCTTATGCATATACCTACTATATTTAATCACTTTATTCACACTATCTATATGGATTCCTAGGGTAGAGCTCCTTTGATAAGTGCTCCTAGTACAAGGCCCTTCTTTACTAGTGCAAACCCTTTAGTTTGATTATTTTTGACAGGCGAACAAGGTACCACATTAGTAGCTTCATCTACTATTATACTTTTCACCACTCCTATAGATCCTTCACATCCTCTTTTACCTTTTTACGAGCTATCTTAGCATCTCAGCAAGTTCAATCTCAAAAATAGCCACTACTATTTAGACTCGCAACCGTGGTGTCCTTAACATAACTATTATTCCCACATAAATATTTTTCAAATAGTATCACTGTATAGGTGGAGTCCATTGTAGAGGATCAAAATTCAAGGCAAGTGCCATATGACATGTGCAACTTATTTTTATATTTTCCAGTGCAACTAGGCCTTGATGAAAATTTCATTTGAGAGAATGGATTTGAGGATATGTCAACATGAAGACAATGACTTTCCCTGTATCTCTCATTAATGATCCCTATGCGTTAAATGAATCACCAAGTCAGATCATGAACATTAGTTCATACTCAACAATAGTCCCCCCCCTTAACTACCTCATTCCTTAGAGATTTGAGCCCCTCCTTATCTGATTAAATCACTTTAAGAAGACCATAGTATCATAGACATGGTTCAAGGCTCAGATGGATGCTAATCCAAAAAGTGCTCGTTGCGTGAATGAGAGATTTTCTTAAGTGCACTTCCCGGCAAATTCAGATGTGACTTAAAGGAAGATGTACTTATTATATAGAGATGAAGCCTTTTAAAATGGAGAGGGAATTCAAGCATAGCATGAAATAAGGGATGAATTTTGATGCAAAATATTCATCCCTTTTAGTAATGTATGGGAGTCACTACCTGAAGGGAGGGGTGCTTCACTTTCCCATACAAAGGAAGAAACCCAACAACCAAAACACCACATCATTAGTATCATTACATCTTGGTTTAGAATTATAGAATAAACAAATGGAGGAGTATCGTAGTAGAATCAAGGGATATTTATTCACACTTGATATGTATACAACTTGCTTCTTATTCACACTTATTGGTAATAAGAGTTGGTTAATAACAATAATCCTGCGATTAAGCATAACAACACTTTGAGCGTGTAGATTTTTATAGTGGGAAATCATTGTGATCCTTGTATTTTTATTACACTATGTTAGAATTTTGAAACTCAACGTTTCAGGTGGACACTCCACCCATCATCATGGGAAGAAAAGAAGATGCAATGAGTAGAAAAGAGTAGAAGGTTAAGATCAATAAGAAGAAGGGATCTAGCCATTAAGATTGAAAGGTGAGTGAAAGCCCTAAAATGATAAAAATAATTAATTAATTGAATAGATTAAGAACATATGCTCAAAGGAAAGAACTTAAGAAGATAAAAATGTGAATCATAATAAAATTAGGGTTATAAAATAAGAAAGGTATTAATTAAAAATGTGAATCATAATAAAATTAGGGTCATAAAATAAGAAAGGTATTAAATAATTAATAAAAGGATGGGATGAAAGGAAAAATGAATTATGATTAAAATATAAGACGACAAAGATATAACGGTAAAAAGGATTGATGTAGGGGTAAAGGGCGAGAATAATAGGTTAAGAAAAAGAAGGAAAAGGTGATTGTTTAAACTATTTAATATTTAAAAATGTAAACAAATTATTTTAAATAAATAAAATATAATAGAAATGTTAAAAGTAAAAATTTAAAGAATTTTTTTTAAATATAATACAAAAATTACAAATAAATATATTATTACAAAAAAATATTTTAGGAGAGATCATAATTAAAAATATTACACCAAATGACTGTGGATGAATCAAACACAAATCCAAACTCTCCAAGAATGCTTTGCAACCACACACATTATGTAGTTGCATTCACTGCTCCTCTATATTCAGCCTCAGCTGAAGAAAAGGAGATGGTGTGCTACTTCTTGATTGACCAGCAAATGGGACCATGTTCAAGCATAAACACATAACCAGAAGTAGACTTATGATTAGAACTATCTCCATCCCAATCAGAATCAGTAAAAACCAACTAGTTCAAGTGATGAACCAGCTGCATAGTGTATCCTAAATTGGTTGGTACCCTGTACATAATGTAGGATCCCCTTGGAATCCTTCCAATGGACCTCATGAGGGTCTTTCATGTGCCTTGCAACAACCCCAACAACATAAGACAAATCTGGTCGAGAGTGAGTGAGATACAACAAGCTCCCAACTAGTTTTCTGTACAATGAACTGTCAACCAATGGTGAAGAACCCCAATCAGTAAGCTTAACTCCGGAAAGGAATGGGAATTTTGAAAGGAATGCGAATTTTGCAGAATTACATTCAGTCATCTTGAACTTTTGCAACATATCTGAATCATATATTGATTGAGAAACATAGATCCCATCCACATTTTGATCAATCTCCAAACCCATAATTTGTTTCAACAATCATAGATCTGTCATGGCAAATGCATTGTGCAATGCAACCTTAACTGAGCCTAGTTCTTTGGTGCAACTACTAGTGTTCAATAGATCATCAACATACAGTAAAATAATCAATATCAGGTTACTAACATGCTGCATATAAACATTTGGATCAGACTTACATCTCTCAAACCTTTGTGATAGCAAAAAATTGTCCATCTTGGCATGCCAAGCTCTAGGAGCTTGCTTGATACCATAGAGAGACTTATTCAACCTGAAAACAAGTGTATGATATGCAATGAATTATTCAAGCTACTGCATATATATCTCCTCATCAAGATCGCCATGAAGAAATGCACTCTTCACATCCATTTGATGAACCTCCCATCGCTTGGAAGCTACAATGGCCAAAACTAGCCTGATTGAGTCCATATTTGCCATCGATGCAAAAGTATCTGTATAGCCCACTCCATGGACTTGAGAGAAGCCCTTAGCCACCAAACTAGACCTATACTTCACATCGAAAAATTAGAAGACATTTTGGTCCTATAAACCCATTTACATTGCACTAGTTTCCTCTTGGGAGGAAGAGGGACCAAATCCCAAGTTTCATTGTCATCGCGGGAGTTCATCTCTTCTTGCATGGTTTTTTTCCATATTGGGTATTTTGATGCTTCTACATATGATTGAGGATCAGATCCAAACATAAGGAAACATCTACCATGAAGATATGGATCAAAATATGAAAATGCATTGTGAAACTGCGATCTAGTCTTCCTATGATCTCGTGGATCACCTGCAATATTACCAGCAACTTGTATGGTTTTCTCCGCCCACTTGGGCCTTGTAGGAGGGTCATGATCCAAGTCCATATCATCATCATCATCATAAATATAAGAATCAGAAATATCATAGAAAGAACCATCACTTACATCATCTTCAAGTAGGGGGTTTGAGCATTCCCCTTCACCTTGTTCTGTAGCATGCATGGGCTCTTTTTCTTCGAACTGAAAACTTCTTTGAATGAATTTTTTGTGAGATGAGGGATCAAAGAGCTTGTATCCCTTTGTGTCTTCTGCATATCCAACCATGATGGACTCCTTTCTTTGTGGCTGCAATTCCTTTCTCTTCTTTGGAGGTATCCTATCCCATGCTCTTGAGCCAAACACACTGAAATGAGAAACATTGGGCTTGTGGCCCATCCAAGACTCAAATGGAGTCATGCCTTCGAACGATTTGTGTGGTGATCTATTCTAAACATATGCAGCACAATTCATGGCTTTAGCTCATAGTTTTGGAGACAAATACTTAGCCTCCATCATGCATGTGGCCATCTCCTTCAATACTCTATTCTTGTGCTCTGCAACATCATTTTGTTGAGGTGTGTAGGGAACCAAATGTTGCATTTGGATGCCTTCTTGTTCACAGACCTGATCCATTTCCTTATTTACATACTCCCTTTCATTATCAGTCCTCAATACCTTCATCATTCTCCCACTGAAGTTCTCCACAGAATCTTTGAAAACTTTGAAATATTGGAAGACTTCAGATTTTTGCTTGAGAAAGAATAACCAACAGTACCTTAAGAAATCATCAATTAAGGTAAGAACATACTTTGAGTTGCCAAGGAGGGAGTGGGAAGAGCACCTATCAGATATGAATGTACCAACCCAAGAGGATGATCATCACTCCTTGCCTTCCCCTTCTCATACTTGCTCTCAGCATGCTTCCCAACAATGCACCCTTTGCAAGTGCCATTGGAAAATCTGATTGTTGGAATCCCTTCAACCATGTCTTCTTTGCTCATTGCTTGAAGATAATTGTAGTTGAGGTGTCCAAACCTCTCATGCCAAATCTTGTTGACTTCATTACCATGTGACATAAGTGCATTTGGAGGAGTACTTAAGAAAATGAGAGAACTTGTACATTCTAGAATCATGGTCTGCAACACCCAGTGCAACAACTTCGCCAGTAGAAACTTCTGAGATTTACACATTATATTGAGTGAAGATCACTCTCTTGGACGAACCAGTGTGGGTCATTTGGTAAACAGAGAGTAAGTTTGCTGCAAGATCAAACACATAAAGTACATTACTGAAGTACCCATTTTCTAGTGAGATTTTCCCAATGCCTATAGCTGGAATTTTTGAGTCATCTTCCATGAGAATGCAAGAACCACTGTATGGTGCAAGAGTAGAGAATGAATCTCTTGAAGAAGCCATGTTCCTTGAGGCACCTGAATCAATGATGAAAGATGAATATTCTGAGGTACTTGTCATCAATGCATGGCACCTCTCCTTGTCTTCAGAAACACCCTCCTTCTTCTTTGAACTTTTTGGAAGAGTAATGTTATTCTTCTATAGGAGATGGGTCATCATATCAATAGTTTTATTCATGCATGGACTTTTAGGGTGCCAACCCTTTTGACAGGAAGTGCATTTGGTCTTCTCTTTCTTCTTTCCCTTGTCGTTGATAGGATTCGAACCCACATCAGAAGATTTGGGCCTCTCCTTGTCTTTCTTCTTCTCTTGTGGTTTAGAACCCTTAAGATTTTGCTTGCCTCTAGCTTTCTTTGAATCTCCAATAGAAAGAACTTGTCCCTTTTGCTGAATGGAACCCATTAGAACCAATTTGTCTTACTCTTGAGTTTGTTCGGGTACACATGGTACTACCAAAGGACCGAACACCAAGAGCAACCACTTCACACAAACAAATCATAGATCAACACACCGATGTTTTGACATGGTTTAAACCCTCTTGAGGGAAACACTCCACGGCCCTGGCCAAATAGCTTCTACGGGACAATTTATTATGCAAAGAAAAAAAGTTACAAATGAGCTTCTCATAATCGATCAACTAAACAATGACCCTACATGCTCTTTAAATAGAGATCATGGACCAATCGGGTGTTAAGTCATAGATCAAGGTTAGGTATGATCTAAGAGAAGTTGAGTCGTTGGATCACTCTATGTCGGGAACATATCATGACCGTCGGATTAAGTATTTACAAATGCATACTAATGCATACTAAAGAAACACACTTTCCCTAACGGATATATTACACAAGTTGATCTTAACTAACTCCTAAGTGTCTAAATATCCTAACGTCCCCCCTTAAGAACAACTTGGGATAGGATTGAAGGATTTACAAAATTGACACTATTAGGAGAAGGAAGGAGGCATTAGAGCCTATCCCCCCTTAATGACAATTTCCTGAACTCCTAACATAGATCACAGTTTAGAAAACTTCACTTCTGTAAGAGACTTGGTGAAGATGTCTGCAACTTGATCATCTGTAGGAAAAAAGAGCACTTCAAGAACACGATCATGAACAAGATTTTTGATGAAGTGCATATGTAGCTCAATGTGTTTGCTGCGTTGATGTAGAACTGGATCTTTGGAAAGCTTGATGGCACTTTGATTGTTGCACCAAAGTGGACTAGGCTGCTGCTGCTCAAATCCGAACTCTGAAAGGATCTGTCGAATCCATAAAGCTTCCTGAATGGCATTAACTGCGGCTCGATATTCTGCTTCTGCTGAAGAAAGAGCAAGAGCTTGTTGTTTCTTACAAGCCCAAGTGATAGGTCCAAATCCCAGACTGAAAACATAACCTGCAGTAGACTTTCGATCATCAGGATCGTCGGCCTAATCTGAATCAGTGAAACCAACCAACAAAGGTTTCCCCCCTGTACTGTAATGAATCCTAAACTGAATTGTACCTCGAATATATCGAAGTATTCTTTTAGCTTCTTTCCAGTGACTTTCATGAGGTGTCTACATATAACGGGAAACACGACCAACGACAAAGGAAAGGCCAGGATGGGAATGAGTCAAGTATAAGATACTACCAACAAGCTGACGATACAAGGTGGCATCAACTTTAGGTGAAGTACAAGTGGTAGAAAGTTTGACTCTAGACTGGAAGGGAGAAGGGGATGGTGTACAATATTCCATGTGAAAGTGATGAAGAAGGTCACAAGCATACTTAGACTGAGAAAGAAAGATTCCTTATTTGGTTTGCAGGACTTGGAGACCAAGAAAATAATGCAAATGTCCTAAGTCTAACATTTCAAAATTTTGTTTAAGACTGGATTTCACATGGGTTATAAGCTTAGGGTCACTACCAGTAAGAATAAGGTCATCAACATATAGAACAAGTATGATGAGATGGTTTTCTACTTTCTTGGTATAGACATTGGGGTCAGAATGACATCTAGAAAAACCAGTGTCAAGGAGAAAGTTATCCATTTTTGCATACCAAGCTCTAGGAGCTTGCTTAAGGCCATATAAGGATTTCTTAAGGCGGAAGACAAGGCTAGAGTTATTCTGAACATATCCAGGAGGTTGTTCCATGTAAATTTCCTCCTGTAAATCACCATGTAATAAGGAAGACTTGACATCCATTTGATGGACTTCCCAATTATGTAAGGCTGCAAGGGAAAGAATAAGGCGGATGGAGTTCATTTTTGCGACGGGAGCAAAGGTTTCATTGTAGTCAATCCCTTCAACTTGGGAAAAACCTTTGGAAACTAACCTTGCCTTAAGTCTTTCAACACTTCCATATGATGCATACTTAGTTCTATAGACCCATTTACATCTGACAAGTTTTCTTCCTTTCGGAAGAGGTACAAGATTCCAAGTATCATTCGCCATTAAGGAACGATATTCTTCATCCATGGCTGCATCCCAATCTAGATTCCCTGAAGCTTCTGCAAAAGTTTCTGGATCATGATTCTCGGAAACTTGAGCCAAAAGAGAAGAGGCTCGCTGAAACTGAGAATGTGTTCGACGTTGATCTCTAGGATCACCGGCAAGATGACCAATTGCTTCACATGTTGAACAGACCCATCGATGAAGCACTTGTGCTAGTGCAACTAGAGGAACATGAGCAGGCGGAGGCGGATTTTCATCCTCACTGTCATCATCAGAAACTGGAGTTGGAAACCTATCAAGGAAGTTGGAAGAAGAAGAAGAAGGCACAAACGCCGAATCAGGCTCGCAGGCCAAAGATGGCACAATCACCGAGTTAGGCTCGCAGACCAAGAGATTTTCATCAAATTTAACATCTCTTCTAACGATTATATCATGAGAATGTGGTTGAAGAAGTCTATAACCTTTTACATCTTTAGAATATCCAACAAATATGCACTTTTCACTTTTAGGCTGCAATGCTTTCCGTTTTTCATCCTGAATGTGAGCCCATGCTTCAGTACCAAACACATGGAAGTGACTTACATTAGGTTTAGTTTTAATCCATGCTTCTTTCAGTGTTATACCTTGTAATGCTTTAGTGGGGGTGCAATTAACTATGTAATTTGCACAATTAATGGCTTCAGCCCAAAATTGAAGACTTAGTCCCTTAGATTGGATCATACAATTAGCCATTTCTTTTAAAGTGCGATTCTTCCGCTCAACTACACTATTTTGTTGTGGTGTATATGGAACAGTGTGTTGTTGTTGGATGTTTTGTTCAGTGCAGAAAGTAGTGAACTTTTTGTTAACATATTCTCCTCCATTGTCAGATCTTAACTTAATAATTTGATGACCATATTATTTTTCAACAAGGGCCTTGTAGGCCAAGAACATGTTAAATACTTCGCTCTTAAGGTTTAGGAAATAAATCAAAGTGCGTATGGTGTAATCATCAATGAAAGTTAAGAAATATTTGAAACCAGAAAAGGAAGCAGATGGAAGAGGACCATACAAGTCACTATGCACAAGCTCCAAGGGAACCAAGGCGTGCCTAGAGGCACATTTGTCAAAACTTTCTCGATGATGTTTTTCGAGTACACAACCAGAACAAACACCATCCCTGCAAGATACCATCGGAAGATCTGACACCATATTTTCTTTACATAGTTGTTGCAATGAGCGATAATTTAAGTGACCAAATCGCTCATGCCAAAGTTTGCTCAATTTATCACTATGAGCAACAAAAACTGAATGGAAAGGTGATGACCCAAAGTTGTTAAACTTGTACAACCTAGTAATATCATCAACAATTCCGGTAGCTAGGACATGTTGAGGATCTTTAAAATCCTTGAGTACAACTTGGTGAGGTGTAAAGGTCATAGTTTTACCTTCACCAGAATGTGTGATCTGATAGACTGATAACAAATTGCAGAAAATTCTTGGAACACATAGTACATCACTAAAATGACCATTATCTACTGAAACTGTTCCAACTCCTACAACACTTAGGGATCTATCATCACCAACAAATATTTGTTTGGTGTTACATTCATGCATAGTAGAAAAGATGGCTTGATCCTTAGCCATATGATAAGATGCTCCAGAATCAATGATCCATTCATTTGAAGTAGAAGAAGAAGATGCATTATAAGAATAACCAGAAGTACAATGTGCATGTCCATGAGAGGTAGATTCTGAAGGTGAATCTAGGCTGATGTGATGCTTCTTCATTGCTGCTTCCAAGGTTGCCATCTTCTTGAAACACTTAGATTCATCATGATTATCTTTCTTGCAATAGTTGCAATGACGCTCAGTCTTCTTTCCTTTTGGCTTAGATCCTTTGTCATTTTTTAAAGAAGGAGCTGACTAAGAGGGTTTTGGACCCTTGTTTGACTTATTATTGCAAAAATTGTGTTTCTTGGGAGGCTTAGACTTTTCTTTCTGTTGAGACAATAAGGCTTTCCCATATGTATATGCATTGTTGATTATTCCAAGATGAATGAGTTTATCTTGCTTTCTAATGAAGGAATCACAAAAGGATTCAAGACTAGGCTCTTGATAGCTAGCTGCATTCAATGATTATTTCATGGAGTAAAATGTAGATACAAAAACATAATATGAAGGTCTAAGTTTGGAAAGAATATGATAAATGCATTGTTTGTCTTCCCTCTTAATTTTACATTTTGCACATAAGAGTTTAAGAGTTTTGTACTTAGATAAATAATCTTGAATGCATGAAAAGTCACTTGGATTTAAAGAAATCAACTCATTTTTCGAGTTGGTGACCTCGAATTTCATTGTGTTTACCAAACACAGATTCCAACTTGTCCCAAGCAGCAGTAGGTTCATCAATTCCAAATATGTGGAATCGCAAATCAGTAGAGATTGACATCCCAATCAATCCACGAGCTTCGTCACATCTATTTGCCCATTTTATTTTCTTATCATCATCAGTGGGTTCTGTTTCTTTCCCTGAGGTAATTCTAAAAAGTCCCCTACTTCGTAGAACATCTTCCATACGAGATTTCCATGAAAAATAGTTGAAACTGTTAAGTAGAATATCACAAGGGGCGGCCATATTTATAAATTAATGGCTATAAAAGAAGAAACCAATATTCTGGATGTGAAGAGTTCGAAAAAATAGGCAGTTTCAAAAAAAATGGCTCTGTATACTGAAGTTATGCTTAAACAAAGAAACTGTTGAAGATGTCCCCAATAGTGACGTGGCAACTAGAGAATGTCCAGCAAAAAAAGAACCCCCCTCTTCCCAAGATGAACCTTTTGACAATCACTTTACAAGAAAGTTGCTTTAAATGAACCATTTTTGGAAAATAAGTGATTTCACTTTTACAATGATATTACTTTTAAATAGTGCAACAATAAAAAAGAACTTAAGTGACTCACTTGTATTTTTATTTTTTATTATTTAAGTGAGATGCACTTTTACAATAAAGTAATTTGAAAATAGAAATTGCATGCACTTTTTCTTTTAAAGGTAACTTTCTAAGACTTGAACTCAAGACCTAATAAGGAATAAAGCAACTTTGAACTAAGTGAACTAGATTAAAAGGTATGTAAAATATGGGAATGAGGAAGGGGGCTTTTCTTTTTTTTTTAACTTCTTGCTCGGTTTGCGTGTTTTCCCTTTTTCCTGCAAGACACACCACAAATCGAAACAAAAGAAAACTTTTCCACTCTTCTGGAGTTAGATCTCGTTAGCTTGCCCGAAAAGTCTACGTTTTCTCTCTGTTTCCGATTTGCCGAGATCATGCAAGGTGCACAGCGAAGAGCATACGCAGCCGAGAAAAACCCTTTCCCTTTCTATTTCTGATTTGTCGAGATCGCTCAAGGTGCACAACAAAGAGAATACGCAAACGGGAAAGCAACAATCCGAACCCAAAAAAAAATCTAACAATAAAATATGATAAAATATGAGATTTTTTTCTTTTAAAAACAGAAAATAAAAAAATGCGTCATTGTAACATTATACCTTCAAATCTGATGAAATACGCGTTTCTGGAGCAACCGGGAACCGTTTTCGATCAAACGAAAACTATTTACCAATGGAAATGACGCTCCGGACGCAATGGAATGCCTCCCACATCCCAAAAATGTACATAAATGCCAGAACCCTAAAATATTTCGAGTTTCAGCAACAACAGTTCAAGATCTAGATCATAACCGGAAGCGATTCTTCATAAAAGCTCTGATACCATGTTCGGGTACATAAGGTACTACCAAAGGACCGAACACCAAGAGAAACCACTTCACACAAACAGATCACAGATCAACACACCGATGTTTTGACGTGGTTTAAACCCTCTTGAGGGAAACACTCCACGGCCCTGACCAAATAGCTTCTACGGGACAATTTAGTATGCAAAGAAAGAAAGTTACAAATGAGCTTCTCATAATCGATCAACTAAACAATGACCCTCGATGCTCTTTAAATAGAGATCATGGACCAATTGGGTGCTAAGCCACGGATCAAAGTTAGGTATGATCTAAGAGAAGTTGAGTCGTCGGATCACTCTGTGTCGGGAACATATCATGACCGTCGGATTAAGTATTTACAAATGCATACTAAAGAAACACACTTTCCCGAACGGATATATTACACAAGTTGATCTTAACTAACTCCTAAGTGTCTAAATATCCTAACAGAGTTTGCATCTCCATGAAATCAACCAAAGATGGCATCTCCCAATTGCGAACTGTGAGCTTGGTGGAGTGAAATGTAGAGACAAAGATTGAATACTCATGACCCAACTTCGAAATGATAGACATAACCAACTGGTTTTCCTTCTTATCAATTCCACATTGTTTGATTTGCAAAACCAAGCTCTTGAAATTGGTGAATAAATCCTGGATGGAATCTAAGTTGCTTGGGCTCAGTGAGATCAACTCATTCTCATGTTGGTGACTCCTCATCTGACCAGTCTTCCTAAAAAAAGACTCAAGATTAAGCCATACTTCATTTGGAGTAGTGATACTATCAATGTGAAACATGAGATATCTTGAAATACTGAGACAAAGCATTCCAAATGCCTCATCCATTCTGTTGAAGAACTTCAACTTCTCTATTGCAGAGTTTGGCTCAATATCAATTCCCATGGTGATTCTGTAGAGACCCTTGGATCTCAGCTGGATAACCATTTCGGCCTTCCACTCAAAATAGTTGAATGAAGTGAGAAAAATAACATGAGTTTGCTCCATCTTTGGTAGCTTGTGCACTTGGTGACAAAAAACATTGTGTACCTACAATGCAAAACTCTCAACACTCAGGAGGGGATCTAAACTAACTGATTCGAACCATGCTTGATAGAAGGAACATCCAGGACAGCGTAACATCTTGGGTATACTCTAATGGATTTCTCCAATGGATTTAATGCAATGGCCCCAATGACTTCTGTGGTTCTCCACTGTTTCGGGTGCACTTCTAAAACAGTCTTGGTTCGAATAGAAGCTCCAAGAGCTTTGATATCATGTGAAATATTAATAACAGTAGGATCTAGTAGCTAAATATTACCTCACAATCAATAAATTTGGCTTAGTATGCAATAAATAGTGTAAAAAAGAATTCTGGAAAACAAATGATAAAAAACAAGTCACAAATGATAAAAAAAATAGTAATATAAATGATAAAAAACCAGAGATACAAATGATCAAATAGAAGGTTTATTAACTGTCCAACCCAACAATGAGTTGTGATCCTTCTTATATAACATTTGGAAGAATTCGAATGTCTTAGGAGGTTGTGAAAAGTGGTTAGCTTACATTGGACCTCAATCCCCCCTAGGTTGACCAATAGGATCCCAAATCTAACCAAACAAGTACGAATTATCCATGTGAACATTGGATAGGCATGAGAAGACATAAATGAGGCTCACACATGTGGTGGATGGGATTGGGTGGAAGTTAGGTATCCAAGGAGAGGCCAAAAATGCCAAGAAAGGGTCAAAATGACTAGATTCAATGCATGGGCACCTAAGTGAAAGACAATTTCCTTAAAACAAGGAAAGAAGGAACCTTAGCTCAGGAAGTGGCAATAAATGCTGGAGGTGGCCATAAATAGGGTGCCTAATAGCTATTTGACCAATTTTATCCCATACTTTGGTGGATAAATTATCATTTTCCCTAACTAACTTCTAACAACCTTCTAACAACCTTGGATTGTAATTATTAACATGTTTTGGACCAATTAATCAACAAAATGATGTATGACTAAGGTCCTAAGGTGTAATAATGTTCTAACAAAATATAATAGAAATATTACAAATAGATATTTTAGGAGAGACCATAATTAAAAATATTACAAATAATGTTTTTAGGAGAGACTCATTTGAGAAAATTAAAACAAAAAGGGGATACAATAAAATAGAAAAAAAAATAAGGGGGGAGGGGGATAACAATAAAATTAGGGGTTTCCAAGATTGACTCAGCTTATAACCATCTTCTCAAATGAAATTATTGAGGTTATTTTCTATTTCAAGGGATTCTCTTATAAGGCAGGAGGTGTAGTGAGAGGTGGAAGCAAGAATTTTGGTTTGGTCAAAGTAGATAAGATGTTTGGAGTTGAAGGAGTGCTCAGCTATGGCATATTTTTTTAGACGGTTATGATTAGAGTCTGCAATGTGTTCTTTAAGACTGACTTGGATGGTTCTACCAGTTTGACCAATATAATACTTACCACACAAACAAGGAATTTGGTAGACCCCTTCCGAGAGAAAAGGATTCGTCTTGTCTTTAACACCCCTAAGTAATTGTTTAATAGTTTTGAAGGGCTTAAATATAGTTTTAATATTCTTTTTCATTAGCAATCTAGATAAGCGATCAGTGATTCCATATTTATAAGGAAAATAAACTAAACCTTGGGCTTGAGATTTGATGGGGGGTCGCTTGGGTTTAGGGTGAAAAACTAATTGAAAGGATTTGTTGATTTGGTTAAAAGAATAGCCATTAGATAAGAGGGATTTTGTAAGGTGATATTTTTCTTTATCAAAATGTTCAAGGTCGGAGATATGCACTGCCCTGTTTATTAATGTGTTGAGAACAACATATTTTTGAGCATGGTAGTGGTGGGATTGGGCATGGAGGTATTTATCAGTATGCGTCGTTTTGCAAAAAACTTGGTGAAATAAGGGTCCGTCTGAATGACGGGTGACTAGAACATCTAAGAAAGGAAGGGAATTGTCTTGTTGAATTTCCATAGTGAATTGAATATGACGGGAAATATCGTTGAGGTGATTGAGAAAATTATGAAGGGAAGCTTCCCCATGATTCCAAATGAAAAAGGTGTCGTCAACAAAGTGATACCAACATTTTGGTTTCAATTGGAAACAATTGAGGGCTTGTGATTCAAATTGTTCCATAAAGATATTGGCTAAAACTAGGGATAAGCAAGATCTCGTATTTGTTCCTTCTCATTCCTTCCTCGCATCCACTCCAAACTAGTCACTTATCTCGCCTCTCGTGTATCTTACAGTAATGCCCAACAATCTGATCTCACCTCTCACCTTCATCATAGTCGTTCCCAATATCTCACTCCTCTCACCTCTCTCCCTCCTCGCAGACGCATCCAAATCCCTCTTATTTAATGGTTATTCTCATAACCAAAGTCCTCTTAGCTAATGGCTACTCTCTTAACCAAATACCTCTTAGCTAATGGATATTCTCTTAAAAATCTCACCTTACCAAATCTCTCTTAGCTAATGGCTATTCTCTTAACCAAATCAACAAATCCTTTCAATCGGTTCTTCACCCTAAACCCAAGAAACCCCCCATCAAATCTCAAACCCAAGGCTGAGTTTATTTTCCTTATATCTCTAGCATCACTGATCGCTTATCTAGATTTCTAATAAAAAATAAAATAAAACTATCGTTAAACACTTCAAAACTATTAAACAATTACTTAGGAGTGTTAAAGACAAATCAAGCCCTTTTCTCTCAGAAGGGGTATACCAAATTCCTTGTTTGTGTAGTAAGTCTTATATTGGTCAACCTGGTAGAACCATCCAATCCCATTTCAAATAACTCATTGCGAACACTAATCATAACCATTTGAACAAATCCACCATAGTTGAGCACTCCTTCAACTCCAAACATCTTATCTTCTTTAATCAAACCAAAATTCTTGCTTCCACCTCTCACTACAACTCTCGCCTTATAAAAGAAGCCCTTGAAATAGAAAAGAGCCCCAATAATTTCAATCAAGAAGGTAGTTATAAGCTGAGACAATCCTGGAAACCCCTAATCCATCATTTAACCCATTAATTTTATTGTTACCCCCTGCCCATTATTTTTATATTTTATTTTATCCCTTTTTTGTTTTAAGTTTCTCAAATAAAATCTCTCCTAAAATTTTTATTTGTAATATTTTTAATTAAGATCTGTCCTAAAAGATTTATTTGTAATAATATTTTTATTTCAATATTTCTATTATATTTTAAAAAAAGTATTTACATTTTTATTTATAACATTTCTATTATATTTTATTTAAAATAATTTGCTTACATTTTTAAATATTAAAAAATATAAACAATAATATTTTTCTTCTTTTTCTTAACCTATTATTCTCACCCTTTACCCCTACATAAATTATTTTACCATTAATCTTTGTCATCTCATATTTGAATCATAATTCCTTTTCCCTTTCATCCCATCCTTTTATTAATTATTTAATACCTTTCTCATTTTATGACCCCAATTTAACCAAATTTTATTCTTTGTTCACATTTTTATCTTCTTAAGTCCTTTCTTTTGGGCACATATTCTTAATTTATTCAATTAATTAATTATTTTTATCATTTTAGGGTTATCACTCACCTTTCAATCTTAATGGCTAGCTCCCTTCTTCATCTTTATCTTAACCTTCTACTATTTTCTACTCATTACAGCTTCTTCTTTTCCCCTGCTGATGAGTGGAGTGTCCACTCAAAAAATTGGTTTTCAAAATTCTAACACAGTTCAATTCAAAAACAAAAATCATAATCATTACAACACTACCAATAATCAAAGCAATCATAAAAACCTTGTAAATTATATATGACAAAACCACTAGAAATCAACGCAATAACAAAGAACTATTTCACAATTTAGAAACTTGGGAGAAAATTTAGGATTATCAAGGTATTTACCTATTGAAATTCCGCCAACCATGCTAATGTTGACTTTACCATTTCTAAGTATCTCCTTACCCTAGTTGGAGTCTCCTCCACTGCCTCCATCAACACCTTTGCACTCGCCTTTTTCGACACCATTCCTCTATCATCGACAACGCCTCCTTCCTTACCTCAGTGGATGCCCAGTTTATTACCTTTATCAAGGTTGGGTTCTGAGTTATCGCTGCCTCGATTAGGTCCTCTATCAGTTATTTTAGCATCTGCAATTGTTGCAATGCATCAATTAGCAAGATCAATATGCACTAATTTCGGTTCATAATAATGCTCTGAATCAATCTTAAATTGCTAAGTTGCAGGCATATAGGGGATATGAATAGGAAAAGTATGCAAAGTGTGTAAATCAAGGAAAACCTTGGTTGTCTCTTTGTGTGTAATTCTTCTTAGAGATGAAGAAAAAGGAGCCTCGAGCCGGATTGTTCAACGGGATCAGGCTCTAGGATAAACAAAAGCAATTGTTGCAAAACTCCCCAATTTCTTTTTCCAGTTTTTCTTTCCTCCAATTGCTTTCCCTTTTTTAAAATTTATTAATATTATTTATATAATATAGTGATATTTTTTATCCCATGATTAAATTAGTCATTTAATTTAAACATTTTTAATTATATTGCTCAAATTTAATAATGTTTAGCTTTAAAACACTTACCTAACTAACTTGTTTAGTTACGTAGTCATTTATTTGCCAAATTTTATAGTGTATATCTAACTAGATTATATTAATATTATATACTATATCATATAACATATGAACTATATATTAACATACTAGTACTATATATTAACTATAATATTATATATGAAGTATATATTTGCTTATAGAACAATATATTAACTTATATAAAATGTGATATATAATTACATATATTAATATATATAATAATAATATATCAAATTACTTATTAACTATAAAATATATAAAAACTATATTATGTTAAGAGGTTTCAAGTTCTTGATAGGCTAATTATATGTATAATATATTAACATCTTTATATATGCACAGTCCCTTATTTACCTTTGTTAAACAACGTTGTCATGAAGTTATATCAACGACATATAACATTAATTTGCAATATGCTAAAGCGCGTTGGATGTACACATCCATGCATATAATTAATATGCACTATAAAATTAAATTCAACATTAAAAATCCTAATCATTTCTAGAGAGGATATTTATAATGTTTGGACTAATTCATATTCTTGTACTAGTAATTTTCATCTAGCCATATTTTTTATTCCTGGATTAAATTAGTCATATTTAAGTGTGTCACTTATCATCTAGTTATATGTTTTATCTCATGCCTAAATTAGTCATTTAAGTTTGTCATTTTTAGTTGTGTCACTTAAAATTGCTCAAATTTGGTAGTATTTAGCTTAAAAAAAGTGTCGCACACATGACTAAATTTTTTTGTCATGTAGTCATATATTTGCCAAATTGTACTAGTGTGTGGAAGACTATAACTTGGAATTTAAAGTATTGACCACCAAGCTGGAAACATTAGTCATCAACATCCATTGGAAGCTTACATGTGAGTATTAAAAGAAGACATTAAAAAATGTTAGAGAATCTATGCAATATTCTTGGCATATTCAATCCAAGAAGAGGGATATGTACAGTCTACCATTGGAATAAATTCAGGAAGCAAAGATTGATTTGTGCCTCAGAGAGAAACCATTCCTTAACTTACTTGCATATCACAATAATGGAAATGGATTAGAGAACCATGATCTGGTGGCAATGGGTCTCTCATGATCAAGAACCATGGGCCAAACTTTGGCACTCTAAATATGCGGCAGAATGGGAAAAAAATAACCTAATTTGCTTCTATGAATCTCCTCCTGGTTCGCATATCTGGAAGTCGGAAAATCTTGGTAGGACCCTGGTCCAGGATAACAGCTTCTGGGAAATTAGGAATGGCCATCGTGCTAAGGCATGGGTTGACTCTTGGAAACAATTTCCTTCCATTGCAAGCAATGTTGATGCCCCCCAGGTCTGTTAGTTTTTCAGAAATTTCAATCTGATCTAGGATCTTAACTGAGAGAATAACATGTACAACATATCTACAACATATCAATCATGGACACAATAATGCAAGCACACAAAAGACACAGAGTTTCACCGGGGAAAACCAAGAAGGTGAAAAACCCCGCAACTTCCTCAGAGATAGATAAAGCAATGATACAACCCAAGTACAAGAGATAGTATTCTCTTAGCAGCATCTTCTCCTCCTCCATAAGTGTGCCACTCTCCAATGCGAGTATGAGTGAGAAAGTGAATGATCAAATAGAGTGCCTCCCGCACTCTATTTATACTTGACTTGACTTTCCTAATAACCTTTACTAGGTTGACCTTAACTTAACCACATAACATAATGATGACTAGGAAAAACCCCCAATTGGGTGGTCTAATAACCCTTTGACCCACATGACTTATACAGGGCCGAACCCACCAAGGTGGTCTAATAACCCATCAAGTATAAGTTATGACACTTACAATATAATTGATGACACTTCCGTATATAGGAATAATAAAATCTCTATAGGAATACAAACACTTCCATATAGAGGAATAATAACATCTCTATAGGAATACAATATACATATAGGAAATACATTTCGAAGTTATAAATACATCAACAAGGTCATTCAAGCGTGCACTAATAACAACAAAGTTCTTGTTCAGGACCTTTGGGACACTTCTTCCCTGGATCAGGAAATTAGGGTTTGGGTAGCCCGAGACTAGTGAGAGCCTTTCGGCCCTCAAGAGGAGCTGAATCATCTAGAGGAAGCTCTGAATTCTTGCAAAATCAAATTCCATAATGGGGCCGATAAACTTTGATGGGGCTTCAAGCCTACAAGCAATTTCTCTATAAAGGAGGCCTACAACATCCGGATGGGGTTCAACAATATGGATTTGGTGCTGAAGTGGAAGAAATTGTGGGATGCTAACCTTTGGCCTAAAATTTCAATTTTTATTTGGTTACTGCTAAAAAAACACATCTTAATATGATATTTACAAAAGAGAGGTTTACATGGCCCTTACCAGTGCGTCATGTGCAATATGGCAGAGGAAACTATGCACCACCTTTTAGACTCGTGCCCATTTGCCTCTTGCCTGTGGGATCGGGGGGCGGTGACCTTCAGACATTTGGCTCAAATTCGCGATAACCTAGTGGTTAATTGCCTATGGAAAATTTTCCCATACTTTCTATCTTGGGAAGTCTGGAAGGAACGCAAATCCAAAATTTTTCGAGAGGTGGCGAATTCTGAGGAATGGGTCTGGGCTTCCATCCACAACAAAATGATTGAAACCATCAAATTACAAGCCTGGGATAATAAGGATTGGGAGGCTAACAACGCAGAGACCCGTATCCTGCTTTCTTCGGGTATTTCTAGGATCCTTCCCTGTTTTGGTAAACCTAAGAGCCCATCCTTGTCAAGCGAAATCCCTCATTCCTCGTCTCCTCCTCAACCTGGTTTCTTCAAAATGAAATTTGACGGAACCTCGAAGGGAAATCCAGGCCCGGATAGCTACAGATGCGTTATCATAAATGAAGAAGGGTTAATGTTAAAATTCAAAATTGGACACCTCGGGTTTGAGTCTAATAATGTTGCTGAGCTGGAAGGTATGTTGCGGGGAATCCACTTGGAAAAATTCCAAAATCGGACCCCCCTTATTGTTGAAGGTGACTCTAGGATTATTTTCCACATGGCCTATGAATTGTACAAAGGCAATCATATCTCAAAGGTGGCAACGTCGTGGTGTTTGGAAGGAAAACTTGACAGTTTAGTGTCATTGCTAACTCCGGGTCTAACTATCTCTTTTTCCCATTTTAAGCAAAATGGGAACAAATTGGTGGACTTGATAGCCAACATCGGGATCAATAATCACATGGACCTTTTCGCTCAAACGTGGAAAAACCTGCCGAATTCGGAGATACAGGACAGGTGTAGGGACACTCTTTCCTGAACATAATGAGCTACTGTTACGATCAAGGGAGACGATGTCAGGATGAGGCTCGTCTTTCCACGTGATTCCTTCTTCTTTATTTCTCTCTGCCTTCTCTTAAGGGATGGCCGATTCGCAGTATTTTCGCCCCTTTCATGTGTGGTGTGTTGTCCTCTCCATGATAAGGGGAGGTATTTCGACCATGATTACAGATAGGAGGATCTTAAGTGGAGATGATACGAGTGATCGTCATAATCAGTTGCAGGATTTGATTTTAATGGATGGTACTGGGTTCATTATTATGGGGGGTGGTGGAATTATTTTTAAATCCATGCAAGGTGGTAAACATGGCAATAGAGTTCAGGGATTTTACTACATCCATTGTTTTAATGTTTTGGAGATAACAGAGATAGGGGATTTCAAGAGGTTAGGTAGTGTGGGAGATTACTGCAATTGGGAGAGGTGGAATGCCACTACTGGTCATCGCCACTCTCACTTTGGTGAATCGTCTCAGGGAGACTCTGGTGGGAATCTCTCTCGTGATCAGCAAAAGGCCTGATGGGAGTCCAGAACCTTTGCTCGGGACATGCCCCCAGATCTCCAACAAGAAATTCTTACTGTGGAATGATAGTTATGGAACCATCTTGACAAAGATACATTGAATGAGGAACGTAGACAGAATGCTAACTGGGTTATGGACCTGGGGAACACTACAGGGTGCTTCAGTCTGTATGAACGCACCGTAGCTCTAGATACTGGGTGATGAAAAATATTGTTGGGCACGCTCTCAAGGACGGGATGGAGCACCATATTGCGAATGAATTGATCAATTATGAACGAATTATTCTTGAGGAAACCAGAGTGGTCCATTGCAATGTTGATGTATATGTAACTTCGGAATGTATTTCATCTATGTATTTTATTGTACTCCTATAGAGATGTATTACTCCTCTATTCGGAAGTGTCCTCATTTGTATTGACAAGTGTCGCAAGTGTTGTAACTTGCTTATGGGTTATTAGACCACCTAGTAAGGGGTTGGCCCAGATTAATGTAACTATGGGTTATTAGGCTAAGTTAGACAAGTCGGCCCCACTGGTTTATTGGGCAGGATAGGACAAGTATAAATATAGATCGGGAGATCTCTATTTGACCATCTCATTACTCACTCTTCTATCACTCAGAAAGTGGTGCACATGTGAGGAGGAGGATCAACTGCTAGGAGAAGACTATCTCTTGTACTTTGGCTGTATCATTGCTCTTTCTATCTTTGAGGAAGTTGTGGGATTTTTCACCTTTATGGTTTTCCCCAGTGAAACTCTATGTGTCTATTGTCTCATGTGATTGCTTGGTGTGATTGATATGCATTTTTATACTTGATATGTTGTACATGTTATTCTCTCAGTAAAGATCCTAGAGTATATTGAATTAATGCTCAAAAATTAACATGGTATCAGAGCTTCCCTGAGAAGATGACATTATGCAGTGGTGGAAACTAGGGTTTCTTGTTTATTGGGTTTCTCTTCACATATTTTGGAAAAGAAGTAAGGTAAATTGACTCTACTCATCAAGGAGAATCTATCTGTCCAATCAGAATTCAATTATGAGCACTTTTAGTTTTGGCCCTAAAAATTAGGGTTTCCACAAAAAAAGGAATTTCTGAAATCTAAACACATAGATGGAAGCTCCTTGGAAAAAGCGAAGGTTAGAGCTTTGGATCGAGATTTTTGGTTGGGTAAAGCTCCGGGAAACTCAAACCCTAATTCAGGGTCCTCCCTAGTGAATCCAGGAAGACTAAAAGGCATTTCTAAAGGGTGAAACTTTGCAGATCTCAAATTATGAATATACCGGGCTATTAATCTCATCAAGGCGCATCTTTCTATCCTTTCAGAAGTTTGAAATTCAAAGTTTGAATTTTTAGGGTTTCTCTGACAAACCCTAATCTAGTACTAGATCCAGTTTTCAGCAAATCAAGTGGTAAGACCTAAATATTTTCTATTTCCATTTGAGGTACTCTTTAAGATGTCTCACCACACCAATCTTGAGGATAAGCTTGAAGGGGATGATAACTTCTGAGCATGGAAGTATAGGATTGGGTTAATCCTGGAAGAAAATGAGTTGGACACTTATATAAGTGAAGAGGTCCCTGTCCCAGAGGGAGAAGAGGCTAAGGCTCTCCACAAGAAGAACTTGGTCAAGGAAAAGAGGATTATTGCTGATTCTATCAAGGATCATCTCATCCCACATGTGTCATCTCTGAAGACACCCAATGAGATGTTTGATTCCCTAACCAAGTTATTTGAAGGGAAGAATATAAATCGGAAGATGACCCTGCGGAACCAATTGAAAGGGGTAAAGCTTCAGAATGGGGAGACCATTCAATCCTATTTCTCTAAGGTCTCTCAGATCAAGGAACAACTCGAAGATGTGGATGAAATTGTGGATAATGGTGAAGTTGTCATGGCCACACTAAATGTCCTACCTAGGTCATGGGATTCCTTTATTCAAGGAATCTGTGCAAGAAAGAAACTGGTATCCTTCAGTAGACTATGGGAGGAATGCTCACAAGAAGAGGCTAGGATTGTAGCCCGAGAAGAGAAGATGGGAAATGAATATCAAGCTCTCACAACACACACCAAGAAAGGAAAGTCCAAGAGGGAGCATTCTCATGCCAAGAAATCTTCGCACTAGCATCAACATAAAGATAAGAAAGATCTCAGATGCTTCACATGCAATGAGAAGGGACACTTTGCTACAGATTGTCCCAAGAACAAAAGGGGCAACAACAACAACAAATTCAACAAAAAGAAGAAGAATAACAAAAGAAGATATCATGTTCATGCTGTTGAGGATGATGAACCTCCCAAGAAGAAGGCTAGATCAGAAAGTGATGACTCATCAAGCGAAGATGAATATGTTCTAATCTCTGCCCTCACAGGCACTATCTCTCATGGTTGTAATGATTGGCTTATTGACAGTGGGGCTTCTAAACACATGACTGGGTTTAAAGAATATTTTGTAAATCTATCTGAACATGAATCACCCCATAAGTTCAAACTTGGGGATGATTATCAATATCCTATCAAAGGAAGTGGGGAAGCCTCCTACAACCTAGACTCTGGAAAGTATTTGAAGATGAAAGATGTGTTATTTGTACCTAGGCTCAAGAAGAACCTACTCTCCATCTCTGCATTGGATGCAAAAGGCATGAGAGTTGCATTTATAGATGGCCAAGTCCTAATGTGGCCAAAGGGTAAAACTATTGATGATGCAGTGGTGATTGGAGAGCAAGAGGGAGGATTGTACAAATTGAAGGGACAACCTGAATATGCCATGGTACATGAATTCATGGAGCCAAGTGAACTTTGGCATAGAAGGCTTGCCACTTGGTTTTTAGACACATGACAGAGATTCATATGTGTGCAGGTTGAATAAAGCCTTATATGGCTTGAAGCAAGCTCCTAGGACTTGGTATGGTAGGATGGATAGCTTTCTATCCAGTTTAGGCTTTACTAAAAGTAAAGCAGATTCCAACCTTTACTACAAGGTTGAGGAAGGAAATCCAGTGATACTACTTCTGTATGTGGATGACCTGTTTGTTACGGGAGAAGATAGTTTGATTGCTGATACCAAGAGGAATCTTGCTGCCGAGTTTGAGATGAAGGACTTGGGGATGATGCACTATTTTCTAGGCATGGAGGTGTGGTAGAGTGCAGATGGGATCTTCCTTGGACAAGGGAAGTATGCAGTAGAGATCCTGAAGAGGTTCGGTATGATGGACTGCAAGGCCATGGCCACACCTATGGCATCGAGCTTGAAGCTTCTGTGTGATGCATCATCTGATCCGGTTGATGTCACTATGTATCGTCAGATGATTGGGTCCTTTATGTACCTGACGAACACGAGACCAGACTTTTGCTTTGCGGTGAACACATTGAGCCAATTCCTGATAGATCCGAGGAGTGTTCACCTGGTTGCTGTAAAGCATATTCTAAGGTACCTGAAGGGTACAGTTGATTATGGGCTCAAGTATGATGCGAATCAAAAGTTTAACCTATAGAGTTATGTTGATTCAGACTGGGCAGGTAGTGCTGCAAATAGGAAGAGCACTTCTGGGTGTTGCTTCAGTATGGGATCTGGTGTGATCTCTTGGTTTAGTAGGAAGCAATCCTCCATAGTACCGAGTATAGCCAAAGTAGAGTATGTTGTAGCTTGTTCAGCTAGTTGTGAGGAAGTATGGCTCAGGAAGCTACTGTCTGATTTATTTGATCTCCCGCTGGAGGCTACTGGTATCTTTTGTGACAACCAGAGTTGTGTGAAGCTGTCTGAGAACCCGGTGTTCCATGACAGGTCAAAGCACATTGAGATAAAATATCACTATATCAGGGATAGGGTGCAGAGAGGAGTAGTGAAGCTCTTGTATGTTGCGACGGATGAGCAGATTGCAAATGTGTTGACGAAACCACTAGCCAGAGTGAAGTTTGAATACTTTAGAGAGAGGCTTAGTGTTCTTTAGATTGACAACACTTCGAGGAAGAAGTGATGGACACACTTGCTGGAGCCATTCCAAGCATGGTGAGAGGGGGATCCTTCGCATGACTGTGGATGTAAACACTGGATAATGAGCATCAGGACGATGCTCCAGTTACTGCTCTCTATATGCATCATGTTGGATGTTGGATATGATCAGTTGGATCATGTATATGTATATGCATCATGTTGGATGCTGGATATGATCAGTTGGATGATGTATATGTATATGCATCATGTTAGATGTTGGATATGATTAGTTGGATCATGTATATGTATATGTATAAGATGGATACATTGTATAATAAGGTAGATCATGTATGTTGATATGTATCAGGTGGATACATTGTATGATCAGGTAGATCATGTTTGATGATATGTATCAGGTGGATACATGGTATGCATTAGGTGGATGCATTAATGATCAGGATGATCATGCTATGATGACATGCATCATGTAGATGCTTTGACATGATCAAATGGATCATGAGTGATAAGTCTGAAGACACGGATGCACAGTGCCTTTATGACATGGTGGTAGATGTGTTCTCCCATGTGCATTGATGTAAGTGCAGAGCCTTTCTGACATGGTGGTAGATGTGTTCTCCCAGGTGCATTGATGTAAGTGCAGAGCCTTTCCGATATGGTGGTAGATGTGTTCTCCCATGTGCGTTGATGTAAGTGCAGATCCTTTCCGACATGGTGGTAGATGTGTTCTCCCATGTACGTTGATGTAAGTGCAGAGCCTTTCTGACATGGTGGTAGATGTGTTCTCCCATGTGCATTGATGTAAGTGAAGAGCCTTTCTGACATGGTGGTAGATGTGTTATCCCATGTGCGTTGATGTAAGTGCAGAGCCTTTCCTATATGGTTGCAGATGTGTTCTCCCATGTGCGTTGATGTGAGTGCTGAGCCTTTCTCGGATGGTCAGAGGAAATTCCTTCCATGCTGATGAGTGTAAGTGTTATTTTGTGTGCATCTGGACTGTGATTCGTGGACGATGATCAGTATGATTATGAGTATCAGGATGATACTCCGTGGTCATGGACAGGTTGTGCAGTTACATGTAAAAGATCCCAGGAGATCCGATAGGTTGAGCAGTATGCTTGTAATCAGTCCTGGGATGCTCTTTCGAGGTTTTGTTGATGCACGTAATCAGTCCTGAGGATTCCACAGTATGTCTAGTGATGATGAAGACCTATAAATGGTGGGCCTACATCTAGTATGAAAAAGGACTGGCTCTGTAGAACTTCCTATGACGAGTAGATAGAAGACTGATTGAGATAGTAGCAACAGTGACAATGATGATGATTCAATGACGATGATCCAGTGATGATGATCTAGAGAAGAAGACTTGTGCTAGAAGATCTATGTCGAGAAATACCTTCCTAGTTAAGAGGGAGTGTTGATGTATATGTAACTTCGGAATGTATTTCATCTATGTATTTTATTGTACTCCTACAGAGATGTATTATTCCTCTATACGGAAGTGTTGTCATTTGTATTGACAAGTGTTGCAAGTGTTGTAACTTGCTGATGGGTTATTAGACCACCTAGTAAGGGGTCGGCCCAGATTAATGTAACCATGGGTTATTAGGATAAGTTAGACAAGTCAGCCCCACTGGTTTATTGGGCAGGACATGACAAGTATAAATAGAGATCGGGAGATCTCTATTTGATCATCTCATTACTCACTCTTCTATCACTCAGAAAGTGGCGCACATGTGAGGAGGAGGATCAGCTGCTAGGAGAAGACTATCTCTTGTACTTTGATTGTATCATTGCTCTTTCTATCTCTAAGGAAGTTGTGGGGTTTTTCACCTTTATGGTTTTCCCTAGTGAAACTTTATGTGTCTATTGTCTCATGTGATTGCTTGGTGTGATTGATATGCATTGTTATACTTGATATGATGTACATGTTATTCTCTCAATAAAGATCCTAGAGTATATTGAATTAATGCTCAAAAATTAACATGCAAGTTGGACTTCCTCCTTCAGGCTATGGAGCTTCATCCTCCTTCTACGCCATCGAATTCTCATGTGGTTCCTCCTCCTGGTCGTTGTCCTTATTTTCCTTATATTTTATTTTAGCTGGATTTTGGGATGTGTAGTGTCTCAGCTTTTGGGATAACGGGTTATAGTCTGTCATGTTTTATTTATGGTTCTGGTGCCTTTTGTGAATATGATCGCAAGGCTAGGTATTTGGTTTTCATTCTTGATATAGATGACTTTATGTTGTAATGGAAAGGATAGATGGGGTTAAAAGGGTTGTGTGCATGTTCTTGTTAAGCTTTGTGGTTATGTTGACCAGTCTCTTTTAGTATGTCCGATCAAGCAAGGTTTCCTTGTAGATTGATTTTGGTTTGTCGGCTGATGCAGTGCAACCGCAGGGTTTTGGCTTGCTTTTTTGTAACTCTTTCTCTCTTCTTACTTAAAAATAAATAAAAATAAAAAATAAAAAACTAGTCTAGATAGATGAATAGCACATATGGAGGAGGTATAAGATCTTTCCCAAGGGAAGAAGGATGGTGGTGGTTTATGTATTTTGTTAAATTTTTCAGAATTTACTTCAATCTGATCTAGGATCTTAACTGAGAGAACAACATGTACAGCATATCTACATCATATCAATCATGGAGACAATAATGCAAGCACACAAGAGACACAAAGATTTACTTGGGGAAAACCATAAAGGTGAAAAACCCCAATAACCTCCTCAGAGATAGATAGAGCAATGATACAACCAACCATAAGAGATAGACACAACCTAGCAGCAGATCCTCCTCCTCCATAAGTGCACCACTCCTCCTTGAGTGCATGTGTGAGAAGTGAGTGAGTAAATAGAGTGCCTCCCACACTCTATTTATACTTGACTTGACTTGCCTTTTTACCTAATTCATGTAGGCTCGAACTTTACCACATAACATAATGCTGAGTGGGCCGACCCCCAAATAGGGTGGTCTAATAACCCTTTGACCCACATGGCCGACCCCCAATAGGGTGGTCTAATAACCCTTTGACCCACATGACTTATACAGGGCCGACCCCAAATAAGGTGGTCTAATAACCCATCAAGTATAAGTTACGACACTTACAATATAAATGACGACACTTCCTTATAGAGGAATAATACCATCTCTATAGGAATACAATATACATATATGTGAAATACATTCCGAAGTTACATATACATCAACACTCCCTCTTAACTAGGAAGGTATTTCTCAGCACAGTTCTTCTAGCACAAGTCATCTTCTCTGGATCATCGTCACTAGATAATCGTCATCGAGTCATCATCATCGTCACTGCTACTGCTATCTCAATCAATCTCTGAATCTACTCGTCATAGGAAGTTCTACAGAGCCAGTCCTTTTTCATACTGGATGTAGGCCCACCACCTGCAGGTCTTCATCATCACTGGCCATACTGTGGAATCCTCAGGACTTATTACGTGCGTCACAAAACCTGGCTGCAGCATCCCAGGCTATTACGAGCACACAGCTCTACCTGTAGGATCTCCCAGGAACACATTACATGTGACCCATCACAAAACCTGGCTGAAGCATCCCAGGCTGTTACGAGCACTCAGCTCTACCTGTCGAATCTCCCAGGAGCACATTACATGTGATCTCACCACAAAACCTGGCTGAAGCATCCTAGGCTATTACGAGCACACAGTTCTACCTGTCGGATCTCCCAGGAGCACATTACATGTGGTCCACCACAAAACCTGGCTGAAGCATCTGAGGCCTTTTTCATCCTGTCCAGATCTCCCAGGAGCAAATTACATGTGGTCATGGAAAAACCTGGCTGAAGCATCTGAGGCCTTTTTCATCCTGTCCAGATCTCCCAGGAGCAAATTACATGCCATATGACAAAACCTCGCAAGAGCATCTGCCAGATATCCCAGGGCACCGAATTACATGCCATAGGCAAAACCTCGAAAGACTATCTGCAGATCTCCCAGGGCACAAATTACATGTCCTCCCAAGCAAAACCTCGCAAGAGCATTTGCCAGATGTCCCAGGGCACCGAATTACATGCCGTAGGCAAAACCTCGAAAGACCATCTGCAAATCTCCCAGGGCACAAATTACATGCTTTCCTGCACAACCTGATCCACGGCCACAAAGTATCATCTGATACTCATCAAACATCATCCTGATGTACACATGATCATCCTGATCATCATCACTGCAACATCCTGCTGCATGTCATCTGGAGAAGCTCGTCATCCACGATCATCCTGATCATACAATGCATCCATTTGATGCACACATAGATACATGATCCACACAATGTATTCATCAGCATACATGATCTACCTGATCATACAAAGATACATGATCCACACAATGTATCCATCAGCATACATGATCTACCTGATCATACAAAGATACATGATCGACACAATGTATCCAAAAGCATACATGATCTACCTGATCATACAAAGATACATGATCCACACAATGTATCCATCAACATACATGATCTACCTGATCATACAAAGATACATGATCCACACAATGTATCCATTAGCATCCAACATGATGCATAAATACATACACATGATCCAATCGATCATATCCAGCATCCAACATGATGCGTACATACATATAAATGATCCAACTGATCATATCCAAGCAGAAACCAGAACATCATATTGATGCTCATCATCCAGCGCTTACATCCACAGCCATGTGTAGGATCCCCCTTCCAACATGCTTGGAATGGCTTCAGCAAATGTGTCCATCACTTCTTCCTCGAAGTATCCTCGATCTGAAGCACGCCAAGCCTCTCTCTGAAGTACTCGAACTTCACACTGGCTAGTGGCTTCGTCAGCACATCTGCAATCTGCTCGTCCGTCGCAACATACAGGATCTTCATAGCTCCTCTCTGCACCATATCCCTGATATAGTGATATTTGATCTCTATGTGTTTCGACCTGTCATGAAACACTGGGTTCTCGGACAGCTTCACACAACTCTGGTTATCACAGAAGATACCAGTAGCATCCAATGGGAGATCAAATAACTCAGACAGTAGCTTCCGTAGCCATACTGCCTCACAACTAGCTGAACAGGCTGTAACATACTCTGCCTCAGCTGTACTCAGTGCTACGCAGGACTGCTTCCTGCTAAACCAAGAGATCACACCTGATCCCATACTGAAGCAGCACCCAGATGTGCTCTTCCTATCTGCAGCACTGCCATCCCAATATGAATCAACATAACCCTGCAGGTTAAACTTTTGATTCACCTCATACTTGAGCCCATAATCCACTGTACCCTTCAGGTACCTCAGAACATGCTTTACAGCAACCAGGTGAACACTCCTCGGATCCGTCAGGAACTGGCGCAATGTGTTCACAGCAAATCAAATATCCGGTCTCGTGTTCGTCAGGTACATCAAGGACCCAATCATCTGACGATACATAGAGACATCAACCATCTCAGATGAAGCATCAAATAGAAGCTTCAGATTCGATGCCATAGGTGTGGCCATGGCCTTGCAATCCATCATCCCGAACCTCTTCAGGATCTCTACTGCATACTTCCCTTGTCCAAGGAAGATTCCTTCTGCACTCTGCCACACCTCGATGCCAAAAACAAATAGTGCATCATCCCCAAGTTCTTCATCTCGAACTCGGTAGTAAGCTTCCGCTGCGTGTCGGCAATCAATCTATCTTCACCATACCAAGTTCTGCACATATATGATTTCCTATCATGTGTCTCAGAACCAAGTGGTTGCTCCACATACACTTCTTCTTCAACTACACCATTCAAGAAAGCTGTCTTGAATCCATCTGGTGTATCTTCTGTTTCGTCACTTTTATATTTCTCTATGCTGCCATCTGCAACATGCTTGATCTAATAGTTCCATATGGAAGTCATAACAAACTTCCCTTCAGGTCTTGGGATTACATCCCAAACATCATTCTTCATGATCGACGGATCATGGCATTCCATTTCTTCATCCCAAATCCTGGGAACTTCAATATCTTCAATAAATATCTTTGTTGTTGGAACAAATGTTGTAGTCCTTTTTGTAGGTGAAGATATACGGTCTTTCCTACAAAACAGGTTAAATTGCATGATTAGAAACATCTCATAATTTTCAGAACAAATTCTTACACATAAAGAAATATGTCATACAGTCATGCAATTATCTTAGCCAATGCTTCAATACAACATTTATCCATATCCCGTAACTTTCTAGATGCCTTCCAGTCTCTACCAGAACATTGTTAAGAGTGTGCACAACTCCCAACATGTCAGCAAAGAGGTTTCATTCTAGATAAGTAGCAATGGAATGTTGTACAGTGCCAAAGGCCACTTACCCATGCATATTAGGAGTATACTGTTCATCAATGCAACTATTCTAATATGCACAATACATATCCTAAGTCTAGGAACATGAGCATATCATTGAACAATTTTATTTAAACAAACACATATGCAAGAAATGATAATTTAAAATACTTATCTTTGTTTGTTCGTTGGGTGGACTCCCTCTGAGTCTTTGCTTCCTTGCAGGAGCTGCTGGAGTCCTAATCTGAAGTAGCTTCTTCTACACCTTTCTATTGTGGAATGTAGAGAGATGGTCAACTCCCTCTGAATATCTGCATCCTTGTAGAAACTACTGAAGTGTGCTCCTTTGCTTTCTTGTAGGAACAACTGGAGTGTGCTCCCTCTTGATCTTTGCTTCCTGAATTCCCTGTTCTTGAACTCATATTCATCCTTGATCCCTATGCATGCTTATTAGTATCATGAATGTGTTATCCTTGTGATTTCATATAAAATCATACATTCATTAGTATACTATTAAAACATAATAATCTCAAGCATGTATAGTCATGATCATTTTAAACAAAAATAATAAGCATTATCATTCAAGGTTTATGTAGGATTCTTATGGTTAGTCAAATCATAAGAAACATAACATGTCTAAACTTATAATTACTCAAACCTATGACTCTTCGGGTTAGTCATATCATTAATTAAGGTAAGACACATAATATGCATATAGCCATGATTATTCTAACTTATGCCTTCATGATTCTTCTGGTTAGCCATATCATCAATTATGGTAAGAAACATAATATGTATATAACCATGACTATTCAAACCTATGACTTCATGAATAATCATTATCAACAACACAACAGTATAAGATCCTAACCCAAGGTAGGATTCTAGCTTGATATAGGAAAAACATACCTGGATTAGCATGCTAGCTATTTATGTCTAACATACCCGCATAATGTCTTCTTGTTCTTTGTCAATGACTTGTGCTAGTAACCTGCATGTCTCATAAGTTAACCATTGCAAAACCAAGTTATACATACCTCGTAAATGGATCTTCTATGAGATCCATGACAATGGATGAATATTTGTCCTCATGTTATCATGATCATATGTTCTTGGACCAGAACATGATTTGTCTTTCTTGGTGTACCTTTCATGTTAGTAGACAACATAAACCTCATACAACACCATAATTCATTAGTACAATCATAAGTGTCAATACCCTAATCAATGAATATTTTCTATCGTGCATTCATAGTTTTATTAAGGTAATACGACAAATCTAAAATAAAAATTGTACTAACCGTAATAACATGAAGACAAACATACCATAAACTTAATCATGGACAAATATCAAAACATACCTCGATGAGTCATACCTGTCGAGATCGCTTGTAATCTCCTTATGTAAAGCCTTAGTCTCATCTCCTTCTGAAACAGGAACTTCTTCACTTATTTAGATGACCAATCCATCTTCTTCTAGGATTAACCCAATCCATTTGATTTGCAAGAAATGGACCTGGAGCTAAATATGGGTTTGTCAGAGAAACCCCAAAAATTCAAACTTTGAATTTCAAACTTCCGAAAGGATAGAAATATGCGCCTTGATGAGCTGATCAAACTGGTATATTCAGAATTTGAAAACTGCAAAGTTTCACTCCTCAAATTTGCCTTTGAAACTTCTGGATTCACTAGACGTGACCCTGAACTGGGGTTTGATGAAGCCCACTCTTCTGCCCAATCAAAATGTTTGATCCAAAGCTCTAAGCTTCAATTTTTCTGAGGAGCTTCCAGTCATGGTCACAAATTTCAAAAATTCCCATTTTTACAGAAGCCCTAATTTTCCACTTTTCTGATCAAAGTCCTGAACAAGGGTTTGATCAAGCCCGGCCTTCTGCCCAACCAAAAATTCTGATTTTGGTCTCTAAATTTTTATTTTGATGAGTAGCATTCAGCAGTGGTCTCCGATTACAAAAATTCCAACTTTCTCCAAAGCCCTAAATTTCGGAAGCCATGAATGAAGGTACTCAAAAATAATTCTGTTTTGACAGAAATATGTACCTGATTGTTTCTGGTGTAACTCCAAACTTTTCTATCCACAGGGTCTGAAAACGTTTCCTGAGATAGCCTGACCTGTTAGCTTTCCATACTGACAGGTCTGACCTCAATTGGATTCTCTGAGAGAGAGTTATGCCAAATGTCACAACGTGACCTGTTTTGGGATAATACAGGAGTTCGAACTTGTACGGCATTCCACGTGTCACTGTTTCAACTTCGGCCTCTGAAAAATTTTCCTGAGATAGCTCGGCTTGTTATCTTTCCATCCTGACAAGTCTGACCTCAATTGGATTTTCTGAGAGAGAGTTATGCCAAGTGTCGCAACGTGACCTGTTTATGGGATAAAACAGTAGAGCAAACTTTTACGGTGTGCCACGTGTCACTGGTTCAACTTCGGTCTCTGAAAACGTTTTCTGAGATAGTACAGTCTGTGTAATACCTGTCACTTTTCACGAAATTGCATTTGGAGCTTCCTAGCCCAAGTTATGACCTTTTTCCCAAGGTCACCTGATTTTGACTCAGATCTGGAAGAGGCAGAAACCCTATATTGCACAGATCATAAATCACAAAGTACAATGAATTAGAGGTTGTCCTTTGGACACAAGGTATCTGGCGATCTTAGCTTCGGCCTGTAACAATTTCAGATCCGAAAACTTCGCCAAAACGGATTTATAGCGAAAGTTCTACGATGACTGGTTTTTGCTATATCAAGCCCTAGCATCGTAAGTGCAACAAGTGTCATACATGCCATATCATGCCTTCTTTCAGGCTAGCTCTGATACCATGTTAAATTTTTCAGAATTTACTTCAATCTGATCTAGGATCTTAACTGAGAGAACAACATGTACAGCATATCTACATCATATCAATCATGGAGACAATAATGCAAGCACACAAGAGACACAAAGATTTACTTGGGGAAAACCATAAAGGTGAAAAACCCCAATAACCTCCTCAGAGATAGATAGAGCAATGATACAACCAACCATAAGAGATAGACACAACCTAGCAGCAGATCCTCCTCCTCCATAAGTGCACCACTCCTCCTTGAGTGCATGTGTGAGAAGTGAGTGAGTAAATAGAGTGCCTCCCACACTCTATTTATACTTGACTTGACTTGCCTTTTTACCTAACTCATGTAGGCTCGAACTTTACCACATAACATAATGCTGAGTGGGCCGACCCCCAAATAGGGTGGTCTAATAACCCTTTGACCCACATGGCCGACCCCCAATAGGGTGGTCTAATAACCCTTTGACCCACATGACTTATACAGGGCCGACCCCAAATAAGGTGGTCTAATAACCCATCAAGTATAAGTTACGACACTTACAATATAAATGACGACACTTCCTTATAGAGGAATAATACCATCTCTATAGGAATACAATATACATATATGTGAAATACATTCCGAAGTTACATATACATCAACATATTTTTCTCACGGTACAGAAACCAAAATTCCAGGAATTAACCGTGGGTGTAGAAGAGCAGGTGAATTTATCAAAGTAGGTAGAAACTATAGTAGAATGGCTTAGTCTGTAAATCAATCCACTAAATGAAGATGAAGAGCAAGGAACTGTATAGATTTTGAAGCCTAAAATGACCATGAAGTGGATATAGAGGAATTTGGCTCCATCCATATCATCAAGGGTATTGAACAAAAACATAATCGAAACTCATTACTAATCTTGGACTGAAGTCGCTCTACTGAATAAGGGGGTTGAAGATGAATGGCTTAGTGAGGCTGAAAACTGAGCTTATTTTATGTTTTTGAGGGAGGTAATAAATCATTAATTCTAGTATGTTATGGAATTTGGTGATGTGATCAATCGGTGGAAATATTATTGATGGAATTTCTATATTTTGAGGTTTTATCTAAGACATTTTGATAAAGATTCTACTAGATCATGTTAAACTTTCAATTGAGAGTAATAGAGAGAGCAAGGACAACCGTTTTTATTTTGAAATTAGATGGATAGATTTCCAAGCATGGGAACCAAATCATGGCTGAGGCAGGTACGAGATCATCACCAAAGAACATATAGCCACCATCTCTTCCTCCTCCAGAAATGCAGTGGCCTATGACATTATTGATGAGGCCTCACTTTTCCCATTCAGATGGAATACTGGTTGTACCATTGCCAAGACCCAAATTTACATCTGTGGGTGCAGGGGACTTTGCCAAAGTTTCGTCATGGTCATATGCACACCTGACACAAACAAACAACAATATAACATGTTTATTAATATGAATTTGTCCTTCCTCAACAAAAGAACAAGCATAAGTTGTCCCTATTTTTTTTTGTATTTCACCGGGATAGGTCCACCATAGATTTCAAGTGTTAAGAGACATAAGGAACAAGGTAATTTACTTTAGTCAAGTTACAATGAAAATATTGCCTAGAATCTGGATGTCTAAAACCACTGGAATTTTAAAACTTGAACATTGGAAAATGTACATATAGAATAGAAAAGAAACAAATGTCAATGGAAAATATTAGCAACTGGCATCATGATCCCTTGATGTTTAAGGGAGCAAGAAACTACATATTTTGGGTCTATTAACAATGAGGCATCTCACGCATTCTAACTGAACATTTTTCTTTGAGGCAAGTGCATGTTAATAATAAATAAAACATGGGTAGATAGACCTAAAGTGTCTCACAATGGTAGTTCATTAGTTGATATTGTCTTTGATGTGAGTAATATCAACACTGATCATGGAAAATTGGAGAATCTAGGTTGTAGAACAATATTTCTCTTGTAGTTGCAATCCATTATTTAAGCCATAAGCAATACCTGTTGCCTGTTTCACTCAATTTACATCAAAATTTTGCAGAGATTTTGAGATGCTTTGAATGAGGATACTCTGCCATTGCTTCTGATTTGGAGAGGAGAGCATGTGCTTAGGGAGATGCAAATTCCAATGTGTGAGGTAATGGAATTATAAACACCAAACCTGCATCACCTCAATCACATTAGAGTATTCCAGTCTCTCTAAGGTTCTTATTGATTTGGGCTCACTTACTGTTTCTAGCACATTGAGGTAAATTATGACAGTCACAAGAGACAAATTCTGCTGAATGTATTTAATCTATATAATTCTTAATTATGCTTACTATCATTAATGCATCTATTCTTTGAGATGAATGCTTACTGAAGAGAATACCACCAACGAAAAATGTCATCATATATTAGTCAACTATAATTCTCAAAGGAATCCCTTGAAGTAGTGTGTCATCCTCTTTTCCTAAATAGGTATGAACTACACTACATGATGCATGTGATTAGGTGAACTCACTAGTAGGGTGCACTTTTCTAGATGAAACTATTTCAAGTATTGGTTTGTAAAAGGTAAATTAAATAATAACATTTTTTACAAAATATCTCCAAAAAGACAATGCTCATATTTATGGATAAGATTATCTCATTGATGTTCAAAATATCTTCTAGAATCTCAAAAGCTGGAGTTCCTAACTTAGGCAAATAATATTCCTATTCTACCAAAAAATATATTTGAATTGAGCACATCTCTCCTCTTCAACTCACCATCCTTGGAGTTCTTGGAAAAAATAAGGATGCCAAATTAAGGAATCCTCACATTCACTAAACAGACCAACTCACAATTGCTTAGTCATTAAATTAATAACATGAAAGCATCATAAGATGCAACATGTAATCATGCACTTCTCCACATGTCACCTACTAAAAATATCATCTAAAGATAAATGAAGTTTTATAAGAAACACCAAATCTTCAAGATTCCAACTTACAAGCCAAAATGACAAGAATGAATATCACCATCTGTCTACATTCTTCTAAAAATAGTACCAACCTCCAAATGTGTAGGAAACTAAATGAACTAAATCTCACCACTATGATCAAATATGCACATAACCCTTTGTAACACATATGTGCATTTGGAATAGTACCTACTAAAATAGTTATTCTGCCATCCAACACGAAAATACCAGCATAGTAAACCTGGAACATTTAATATAAATAACATGCATAAGATAAACATTTATAAAGATAGTATCATCTTGCATGTCATAGAAAATAGGGTCATCTTACTTATGTGCCTCTAAGGAACCATGCAACCCCTCTAACTCTATTTGCTAAAAATAGTAGTGCCCCAAAATCTAACACACGTTTCTAAAAATAGTGTCATAATTAGATTCATATGATAGCATGGAACAAGAATATTCTATCAACTATGGCATGTGATCTATGTAATACCACATGCTAAAAGATGTGGTTTCTCAAAATAACATGCATGTCCCATGCAAATTGACAACAAAATATGTTTGCACCTGTAAAACCCCAGATAACATAACTTGCACCCACATTAGCTCTAGAGAATTGAATGTGGAGTGAAAAGTGTGTATGCATCAAACTACAAACAATAATCTAAAAATAAAATCACATGAAATAACACTTAATCTCTAAATGACATTGTTGACTGAAAAAATGAACACTAATATAACTCTAAATGCTTCCAAATAATGTAGGTAGGACTAAATCCCAAAGTTGTCACCATGATTGCACAAGGTGTTACAATTTTATGTACTAAAGAGGATATTGATTTCCCCTTGGATTGGATTTTGGTAACTTTGGAGTCCATCCTTCAAACCCTATTACAAAGTGGTTACAATTCCTTATGTAGCATAAGGTTGGCTTGCTTTTATAACAAGTAGTGTATATTTTTCATTTTTCATTTCCTAGTTTTCAATATCTCTGAATAAGACTTCTAATATGGTAGTGATATCTATGACTAGAATACTAGGGTTTCTATGTTTCTATAGGAGGAGTAACTAAGATTGAAACTTTTTGTTCTTATCTCTCAAAAGTGCATTTAATTTACCCCAACCAATTCCAGGGCCCCAACCATTTTATCCATGATATTTCTTCATCCTGGAATTCTAAGGTGGGTTGAAGGTCTTTAAAATTTGCTTTTATTCTCTCTATTTGAGAGATGGGAACCCATGATCCCATACTTGTAAGGTGAGGAGTTCTATTCTTGAAAATTTTGACATTTCTTGTGACCAAAACTTTCATGAACAAACTGTGGGTGAAACTTCCACATTTTTTAGATTAATAGATAATTTTTTAGGGGGCAAGGGTAGCATGAGTGCCTAGTTTTAAACAACTTTTCCTAATTTTCTAGAGATATATTTTTAGGTAAACTAGCTATAAACTAGTCTGAACAAAGAAAAATAGTATGTGTTCTAATTTAACAATTATAGATAATACCATCACTAGTATGAATTGTCTTAATATCCATAGCATTTTCAATGAAATATTCCAAAGACAATGATTACAGAAAAATATGGACAACTACAATATGTCATACCTGTAGAGCAAGGGATGTCGGTTTCAAAAGTTGTACAACATCATGTTGATCATTAAGTTTTGTAAGTTGTATAGTGACCTAGTCAAACAAGTCTTTATGACCATTTGTGCAAAGCTTGACACCCCCCAAGGATGAAGCTATATATGGGACCTGCGACACACCATGTCAATATATATTATACATGCTCACATGAATATACTCATGTCCATAAGAACACATGTTACTTTAAATAGAATACGATTTTATCAAGTTGTACCGATGCTTCTTATGCTTACAGCTTACGTAGTAGACATTTTGTATATCGCTAATCAGTCAACGGTTTATTCTAAATCAACATACAAGCAATCATTTTTCTTGTTTTCTTTAACTGGGTCACTTACAATTAAGTGTCGTCAATATTGATAGTCATAGTGAGTTTGAGGGGCATTATAATATCCTCAGTCTATATTTTCGTTACCACAAAAATATAAAACTAAATCTTCCTAATTTTCTCCAAAACCCGGGCGAAAAGACAAAGTTGGGTAACACTTTTATGAGCATGGAGTTGAAAAGCAAAATAGTGCACATGGATAAACACGTGAAAAAATTCAACCTCAAACTTTAGATCGTGAGTTTAAAAATGTCTAGGCCCAGAGTTTGCAAGACTTCAAACTCTAGCATAAGAGTTTAAAAAACTCTAGGTCAAGAGTTTAAACGAATCACATCACCATATTTAAAAAAAACTCTTGGTTGAGAGCTTGAACTAAACTCTCAGCCGAGATTTTGGAATATTTTTTCTGGTTCGAGAGTTCACGGTCAACAAAACCTATGAAAATCTCCTGCATCATTCTGGAACCTGCAACTTCAGTAAGGCCAAACCCCTGCAATTTTTTATTAAAAGATTATTTGTCGAAATTGGTACCAATAGATCCATCTATGAATCTAGTTTCCAATGGTATAAGAATTGTTTCATTTCATTTTGAATTTCTTTTTATTAATATTTTTTTCTAAACCTTATCCCTTAAGAATTTTATTGTTATGAAAATCACTTGAAATGAAAATTCAATATCATATCAAAGACAACACCAAAAAAAAAAAATATTCACAGAGATATTCTTTTCCATGTCCTCTTCAAAAAGGTACTTTTATTTTTTTCCAATAAAAGTCACACTAAAAATAAAATTGAAGCTCACCAACATGTGTCGATAAGGCACCATTTTCTGAACACATGTTATTTCGATAAATAATAAAAAATAGTCCTCAAGTATGAAAAACCTCAAAATATATTCCATGCATAAGTGCAGTGTGTGTAGATTATGAGCATACATTGTTTTTCCTAAAATCAATAACTATCTCTAAAAAAATAGTGCTCACGCAGGTTACCCATTATCCATACCTAAAATTTTCAAGTATATTCCGAACTAGTGAGCACCAAATTTGTCCCACTATATGTCCATAAAAATATTTTTAAAAAAATGAGTAAGAAGCTAATTCAAATCTCTAAAATATTTGTGTTTACTTCAAGGTGAAATTCCTAAGGGAGATATGGGTTTAAAGGGGTTGAAGTTGGAAATCATAAAATTTTGCATTTTTGTTTGTAAAAAAAAAAGTAAAAGAGTTACCCAATTTCATGTTTTCACCCACCCCTTTAATAATAAAATCCAAGGTGTTCCAATAAATTGGAATTGCTTCTTTGACCAAAATAAGTCTCCCTCTCCTAGATAACCATGTAGTACAATGTAAGACGATTCACTGTCACATACCCTCCCATCATACCAGAGTGATGGAGAGGACACAATGCTAAAACCAGGCATCTAACCCCATACTTATTAAATAAACATTCACATAATGTAAAAAGACATATGCAAATGTATAAATATAAGAAACATAGCGGAAATAGATTCAAGATATTCATGATATTCATCAAATAAATAAATTGCAAAGTTAACACAAGAGAGTACTTATCTTACAACAAAGTAGTCTCGAGCAATTGGCTATGCAACTGCAACGTTCCACCCAACCATAGGCCAGTTGTGATCATAAATATCTCAACACACTGCCACCCCCCGAGCTGGGCATGATCTCTACAAGGGAAAAGGGAACAGTAGACTCACACATAGCCCAAAGATACACCAAAATCATCCAAGCCAATCTGCAGTTGGGTTTATCAGGTTGTTAGGCAATGGAAGGAAGAATTGCTAAGTTAGTGGGATCATCCATAGAGATATGGGTACCCTCTGCAAGATCTATCTAGCTTGGTCCCCACAATACCTACACACCTGGCACAAGGAAGTACTCCCTTCACTACTACACAGTCCCTCAAGCCATACCTTCCATTCTAGTGTTCTTCAAGGTGTGCATAGAAGAGCAACCAGCCTTTTTTTTTATCTTCTTGAGAGGCTACCTCCTCACTAGGTTTGTCAAGCCAATTCTGGTCCACTTCCACTCCTAATTCTTGCTCACAATTTCAAACCAACACAGGGATGCAACCAACAAAAAAACACAAGTGTTGAAAAAACGTAGGCAACCCAAAAAATGAACTGGTAGTTGGGGATTCAACCCTAGGAGAGCAAATTCATTTTCAGAAAACGTTTATATGCATTCCAGGTGAAAAAACGACCTCTATAAACTCCCAAAACGTGACTCCCTCTCTCCCAGCCACTTTGCAATACCAAAAACAAGCTCTCAGCTATGAAAAATGTAGGAAAATGGTCAAAAACATGAAGGAGACAGACCCCCGTAGCTTAGACTGCGTGAGAGAGAAAAGACAGTGGGTGAAGAATGGCTTTGGGCACAATTTCATGGGTGTTTTCTTGCCCCAGAAGCAAAAGTACGTTTTCCCAGGTTGATGGCTTGCCCATGCACGAAATTGGCTGCCATACCTCTTCATTCCCAAGGCATTAACTGCCTCAACCAACTCTTAGAAGAATTAAATGATTGGGTGCATAAGTCAAAATGGGTAGTTGGGGTTCATTCATTGACATTTGGCTTATCACCATTGGCTCAAGGGTTTGAATACTTTCCCTCCCTATTCCTTGTAGAATCATGCCCCCATCTATTTGTTGCATTGCATAGCTAGTTGTGGGTTTTTCATTAAAATTCGTATTTACATGATGTCTTAATTTACATTGTGCCTGTCTAGCACAAGAACCACAGGCATCTATTTTTAATTGTTCATACATAAAACTCTAAATCAATGGTAAGGCCTTGGCCTTGAGCTCCTCACCATGATTAAATAACAATATTTACATCATTTACGATTTAATGCAAAGGGGGTCAAAATGGAACGTGACATTCCCCTCCCCTTACATTAGCATTGTCCTTAGTGCTCATCAAAACTGAACAAAAATGGATATGTCACTCTCATGGCATCCTCCAGCTCCCATGCAACCTCATCGGGACTGTAGTGCTTCCATTGCACCTTTACTTGTCCGATGGCTCAGTTTCGGAGCAATGTTACTTTCTTGTCTAAGATGTACAATGGATCGGTTTGGAACTCTCCATCGGGTTCCAACTGGATCACATCCCAATTAATCACATGGTTAGGATCATGTACATATTTCTTAAGCAAAGAGACATGAAAAACATTATGACCTTTAGTGCTAGCAGGAAATGCAAGTCTATATGCAACTGGCCCTATTCTTTCAAGCACTTCAAATGGCCCACAATATCAAAGTGATAGGTTGGCACAAATCCCAAGCTTCAAGGAACCCTTCCTTTGCCTCACTCTAAGATACACATGATCCCCAATACTGAATTCCCTATGCACCCTATGCTTATCTGCATAGCTTTTGTGTCTATCTTGGGTTGCTTTTAAATTATGCTTGATCCTTGCAACCTCTTGTTCCATTTCCTTAAGCATTTCTGGCCCAAGTACAATTCTGTTCACTGGATTGTCCCAAGTCACTGGTGTCCTACACCTCCTGCCATACAAAGCCTCATATGGACTCATTCCCAATGATTCTTGCTACCCATTATTATATGCAAACTCTACTAGGTGTAGATAATCCTCCCACTTGGATGGCTTGTCCATTACAAACATGCAAAGCATGTCTTCAAGCACTTGATTTACTCTTTCTGTTTGCCCATCTGTTTGGGGATGGTACGCGGTACTAAATTTCAACTGTGTACCCAAATCTGCAAAGAGACCTTTCCAAAAATTGGAAGTGAACTTGGTATCCCTGTAAGAAATTATTGCCTTAGGAAACCCATGTAATCTGAAAATTTCCTTCATGAAAATATTTGCAATGGCATCGGCTTTATGTGTGGACTTAACCGGTATAAAATGTGCTTCCTTTGTTAACTTGTCCACCACAACCATGATGGAATCATGTTGTCTCATAGTCATTGGCAATCCTGTAATGAAATCCATGGAAATTATTTCCCAATTCCATTCTGGAATTGGCACTGGGTGTAATAAACTTGCAGGGTGTTGGTGTTCAACCTTCACCTGCTGACATTTCATGCACTTAGAAATATATTCAGCGACATCCTTCTTCATCCCTGGCCAGAAATAATAATTTCTTGCTGTAGCAATTGTTTTCTAATATCCTGGGTGACCAGAGTATGGAGCTTTATGGATTTCATCCATAACAATCCTCCTCAAATCTGCCACATTGGGAATATAGAATCTATTTTTATAGGTAAGAAGTTTGTCTTCCTCCAAATGACAGCCCTCATACTTCTTGCCAAGGTCTTGCTATTACAATTTGTCCTTTATCTGCACGTACACTTCATCCTCAACAATATGGTTAACAATATGCTACCTCAATTCTGGTTGGCAAGTACTAAGCGCTGCCATATGCATTTCATGTACCTTCCTACTTAGTGCATCAGCCACCTTGTTTTCTTCCCCTTTTATCTATTTGATTTCAAAATCGAATTCACACAAAAATTCCAACCATCTGGCTTGCCTAGCATTTAAAGTTGGCTTATCAAACAAGTATTTTAGACCATAATGGTCTGTCGTTAACTCAAATTTCCTTCCCATTAAGTAATGCCTCCACATCTTTAAAGCATGTACTATGGCTGCAAGTTCTATATCATGAGTAGCATAGTTCTTCTCATGCTCCTTCAAATTTCTTGACTCATAACATACCACATGGTTGTCTTGCATAAGAACTCCTCCAAGTCCTTGATTGCATGCATCGGTACACACCACAAAGTCTTTTTCTGGGTCTGCAATTTTCAAAATTGGTGCACTCATAAGAAGATTCTTCAACCATTGGAAACTTTCCTCACATCTTGGTGACCATTCAAATTTTATCCCCTTCTTTTGCAAGGAAGTGATCGAGTTTTCAACCTTGGAGAATCCTTCGATAAACCTCTTGTAGTAACCAAAAAGGCCCATAAAAGATCTCACATCTATCACATTTCTTGGAGTTGGCCAATTCATGATGGCTTCAATATTCTTGGGATCCATCGATATTCCCTCGTCGGAGATGATGTGACCCAAATAATGAATTCTATCTTTATAAAAGTCACATTTGCTCAACTTTGCATACAGCTTATGCTCTCTTAACAATTGCAATGTCATTCTCAAATGTTCTTCATGCTCTTCTTCATTCTTAGAATAGATGAGAATGTCGTCTAGAAATACGAGAACACACTTGTCCAAATACTCACTAAAAACACTATTCATGAGACACATGAATGTAGCTGGTGCATTTGTGAGACCAAATGGTACCACCAAAAAATCATAGTGCCCATACCTTGTTCTAAAGGTTTTTTTATGAATATCTTCCTCTTTGATTCTTACCTGATGGTAACCAAACCTCAAGTCAATCTTTGAAAATACCTTTGCTCCTCTCATTTGATCAAAAAGGTCATCAATTCGAGGCAATGGGTATTTTTTCTTCACAGTGACTTCGTTCAACTACCTGTAGTCAATACATAACCTGAGCATTCCATCTTTCTTTTTCACAAATAGAACAGGTGCTCCCCACAGGGACACACTTGGCCTGATATATTTATTTTCCAACAACTCTTGCAATTACATTTTCAATTCTAGCAATTCCGGTGTACTCATCCTGTAGGGTGTCTTAGACACTGGTGCAGATCCTGGCACAAGTTCAATTGTAAAATCAATGTCTCTCTTTGGAGGAAGTCCTGGAATATCATCAGGAAAAACATCCCTGAATTCTTGCAATACATGATAGTCCTCCAATTTAAGAGTTTCGTTCTCTGCTGCCTCTAAAACGTGGGTTGCATACAATTGACAACCCTTTCTACAAAAATTCTTCAGCTGCATGGATGAAACCTGCCTAACAGAAGTCACCTTTGGAATGCCTTTTACAACCCTTGGGTTTCCTTCTTCATCCATGCATTCAAATGTCTTATTGTAGCAGTCAAGTTTAACCCAGTGTGCTTCTAACCAATCCATTCCAATGAGAATATCATAGGAACCCAGTGGTAAAATATTGGGATTTGCATAAGTGAATAGCGCATCCATCTCTAATGGACACTTCTCTACAATTTCACTAACTTTTCTCTTGGTTCCAGTGGCTAGTTGAACTAACCATGATTTACTATGCTTTAATTTCTTAAAAGCACAAATCTCAACAATTTTAGGAGTGACATAACTGTGAGTAGATCCAAGTTCAATCAAAATAGAAACAGATTGCTTAGCAATCTTACCTTCAACTTCAACCACAATTGATTGATGATTTGCCTGGCGGTCGTCTAGTGCTGCATAGATTCTAGGGATTGTCCTCGCCACTTGATCCACAGTTTTAGCTCCCTGGATGTTGTGAACTTGATTTGCATTCCCATTCCTATGTGGACAGTTCCTAAGCATGTGGTCTCCTCCACAACCCCAACATTGAAGTGGTTCTCTTGGCTCCTTTGGATCTCTTGGCTTGTCTCCCATCATCCTAGTTGGCTTAGTCACAACCTGTGATGGCTGCCTTTGCTGATTTCTGAATTGAGGAGGCTTGAACCCCTTCTTCCTTTGATCAAACTTTTCATTTTTCTTATCCTTCCATGCCTTATGGAATTCTGGTTTGCTTTTTTTTTTATCAAAGCAATACTTGGCCTTTCTTATGGCCTCCTCTAGAGTTCGAGGTTCATCAAACTCAATTATATCTTTATATGACTGGGGTAGTCCACTTAGGAAATGCTGAATTTTCACCTTATCATCTTGAATATACCTGACATATCTCAACAACTCCAAGAATTTGTTTTCATAATCTTCCATGGTCAATTGTCCCAATTTCAGCTCATGGAACTCTTTGATCTTATCATCATAGTAACTATCAGAGAGGTAATTCTGCTTGAAGTATTTCTTGAACTGCTTCCACACAATCTTTCTTTCATTGATATTCCTCACTTGCCTAATGTGATCCCACCATATAGATGCTCTTCCATTCAAGTTAAAGATGGCTACCCTTGCCTTCATATTTCTAGAGTAGTCTTGGACTTGGAAATACTTTCTCATCCCAAGAAGCCAAGCTTCAACTTCTTGACCAGATTTTACCTCTCCATCAAACGTAAGAGGTTTTTCCTTCTTAAATTCCCCATGAGAATTGTTCTTGTAGTGCCTCTTCCTCTTACTTCTACGAGATGAAGAGCTTGAACCCTCAATGGATTGCTCAGAGAATGATCCACTAGAAGAGATTTCTAGAGTATAATTTCTATCTGTAGAAACTCTTCTTGAGCTACAGGCCCTCTTGTGGGAGTTCCTCCTAAAACTATTCCCACCCCTTTCTGGATTTGATGTCTGATGCCCAGAGTTTATTTTACTTTGGATGTTTGTCAAACTCTGCAACATGGCTGCATTCAACTAATTTTGTTCTTCCTGAGCTTTAATCATCCTTTCATTATCTTCTCTACAGCTTTGCAACTCCACCCTTAGGCTCCTCATGGTGGCTACAATACCTGTAGGAGTCTCTTGATTTCTTCTCCCATTAGATTATGTTTCAGCATTTTCAACATGTATGTTCTCCCCCATGGCATCTGTTTCAGGCTCATAGGGATCCTGTGCATCATCCATGATGTTGATTTTCTTTGCCCAACCAAGACCCAAAACTTTCCAACTGCACTATCTAGAATGCTGCCCAGATGTAACTGTGATTCTGCAAAATGTGTTCATCAACACAATTGTTAGCTACATTATATTCTCAGAAATTCATAAATTACTTTCATGCACATGGGAGAATATTATATTGACAATTTGTCAAATCATAGGATTTTCTCACAATCAACGACATATGAGGGGCACGACGGGGATTTTCTCACAATTTGGTGCATAAGTTTCATGTCGATTTCCCATTTTTGGCACTTAAAAATCTCACTGAAAATCTGCAGAAATCCTCTGTTTCGACGGACTTCGTCATTCTCTTTTGACTCGTTACGGACAAACTCGCTGAGTTTCGCTAGTCCTCCAACCTGTTGCGGATGAACTCGCTGAGTTTCGCCAGTCCTCCAACCTGTTGCGGACGAACTCGCTGAGTTTCACCGCCATTGCGAACGAACTCGCCAAGTTTCACTGCCGTTGTGAACGAACTCGCCGAGTTCTTCCGGTCGGCGAACTCATCCATCTCTTCCGGCCTGTTGCGGAGTAACTCGTCGATTTCTGCTAGTCGATCATTTCGGAAAAAACTCACCAGTTCTTTCCATCGTTTCGGTGAAAACTCGCCAATTCTTTCCGTTGTTTCGGTGTAAAACTCGCAAGTTCCTTCCACCGTTTCGGCGAAAAACTCGCAAGTTCCTTCCGCCGTTTCGGCGAAAAACTCGCAAGTTCCTTCCGATACAGACTTAGACAAGATTTTTAAAAACGCTTAGAACAATTTCAGATTTTTCTTTCTTTTAGGGATGCTCACTTCTCAATAAGAGGTGATCTTTCCTCTGCAATTATCCAACTTAGCCCGTTTAGTCTTGATGCTGTAACCTGTGGTGATCAGGAAGGAATATTCCCTTGTCATTGTAATCAAATTTGGCCCATGGAGGCCCAATGTTGTATCCTATGGCTCTGATACCATTCTGTCACATCCCCTCCCATCATACCAAGGAGATGGAGAGGACGCGATGCTAAAATCGAGCATCCAGCCCCATACTTATTAAATAAACATTCACATAATATAAAAAGACATATGCAAATGTATAAATATAAGAAACATAGCGGAAATAGATTCAAGATATTCATCAAATAAATAAATTGCAAAGTTAACACATGAGAGTACTTATCTTATAACAAAGTAGTCCCGAGCAACTGGCTATGCAATTGCAACGTTCCACCCAACCACAGGCCAATTGTGATCATCAATATCTCAACACACTGCCACCCCCGAGCTAGACATGATCTCTACAAGGGAAAAGGAAACAACAGACTCACACATAGCCCAAAGATACACCAAAATCATCCAAGCCAATCTGCAATTGGGTTTATCAGGTTGTTAGGCAATGGAAGAAAGAATTGCTAAGCTAGTGGGATCATCCATAGAGATATGGGTACCCTTTGGAAGATCTATCTACCTTGGTCCCCACAATACCTACACACCTGGCACAAGGAAGTACTCCCTTCACTACTACGCAGTCCCTCAGGCCATACCTTCCATTGTAGTGTTCTTCAAGGTGTGCATAGAAGAGCAACCAGCCTTTTTTTTATCTTCTTGAGAGGTTACCTCCTCACTAGGTTTATCAAGCCAATTCTGGTCCACTTCCACTCATAATTCTTGCTCGCAATTTCAAACCAACACAGGGATGCAACCAACAACAAAAAACAAGTGCTGAAAAAACGTAGGCACCCAAAAACGAACTGGTAGATGGGGATTCAACCCTAGGAGAGCAAATTCGTTTTCAAAAAATATTTATATGCATTCCAGGGGAAAAAACGACCTCTATAAACTCCCAAAACGTGACTCCCTCTCTCCCAACCACTGTGCAATACCAAAAACGAGCTCCCAGCTACGAAAAATGCAGGAAAATGGTAGAAAATGTGAAGGAGATAGACCCCCCTAGCTCAGATTGCGTGAGAGAGCAAAGACAATGGGTGAAGAATGGCTTTGGGCACAATTTCGTGGGTGTTTTCTTGCCCCAGAAGCAAAAGTACATTTTCCTAGGTTGATGGCTTGCCCATGCACGAAATTGGCTGCCATACCTCTTCATTTCCAAGACATTAACTGCCTCAACCAACTCTTAGAAGAATTAAATGATTGGGTGCATAAGGAAAAATGGGTAGTTGGGGTTCATTCATTGACATTTGGCTTATCACCATTGGCTCAAGGGTTTGAATAATTTCCCTCCCTATTCCTTGTAGAAAATTCCCCCCATCTCTTTGTTGCATTGCATAGCTAGTTGTGGGTTTTTCATTAAAATTCGTATTTACATGATATCTTAATTTACATTGTGCATGTCAAGCATAAGAACCACAAGCATCTATTTTTAATTGCCTATACATAAAACGCTAAATCAATGGTGGGGCCTTGGCCTTGAGCTCCTCACCATGATTAAATAACAATATTTACATCATTTACGATTTAATGCAAAGGGGGTCAAAATGGGGACGTGACATTCACCTTTTTTCTTTAGCAATTAAACATATTCAATCATTTGGCTTGATATAAAAATCCCAAATATTTGAAACTTACATTGTTAAGACCCTAACCCTCATTCATTATTAGTATCTTAGTTAGGTTAGATCGGCTTAGTGGTAGGTTACATCATAATCAATTTACCTAATATTTATAATAAATGAGATTTATCTACTTGATCTTGTCTTGTGCATTAGATATATTGTAAAAGGAGGTTTCCCCCTCGAAGAGATTTATTATTCATTGCTATTTATCATTCTCCAGGCATGGATCTACTTTTTTTTCATGCTATTAGGGGAATTTGGTTTATAACATTTTGTATTAGAGCATATGATCCTTGGCTTGAATCTTCAAAATGAGTATTTTTTCGATTTACCCTGTAACTTTGTTTTCCCTAAGAAGTTTCAAATATAAATTTTTTTAGGGTGTTGAGGAGATATAGTGAAATGCATATGGTAAAAACTTCATATTTTGGTTCGTTATAAATTCAAAGACATAGTATATGGAATTTAGGTTTTTTTACTAGTACAAAAACTAATCTCAAATACGTGTTCTAGGTAAAAATATTATATTTGAATATTGCAATATCCAAATTGAGTTCCATTATTTGCATTCAATATTATAAAGAACACATTATTTTAGGTAGAAATTTCATAATCAAATTTGAAAAATTGGACATGTGGTAAGCCATAAAAAATTTCTCTCTTGAAAAGGTCAAAATCAACAAGTTTTGGGAAAGCTACCATAATTGTATCAAGGTTCATCAAAATTTGGTTAAACCTGTGGAATTTTAGATAAGAAACATCATGGTACTATAGGCCAACATTTTAGACTTAGAGGGGCCAAAATTTCAAAGTTACCTTAGGTAGAAAGTTGTCCCAACAAGACAATATCCAAATCTAGGTTTTAAAAGGTATGTTCACTTGAAACTTGCATAAATTTTGGAATATTTGTCAAGGTGATTCTAAAGGATCGTAGATAGAAAATAGAGGAGAACTATAGTAAATATTAATGGGATCACATGCAAATAGGTGGTGGAAAAAATGCTATACTTGTTAAACCTCTAGAGAGACCATCCATTATTTATGAAGAAAGCGAAGAAACACAGAAGCAAGTATCCCAATTGTGGAATGAATTTAAGAAATTGGAAGACTAGATATATATATTAAAAAAAACGTTGATTTGGAAAATTTGAAAACATAAATATAAAATAAGATAACACAATTATAGAGTTCCATCTAATAGAAGCTCATACATACTCTGGATGAGAGGTTCCCTAAAAGTGATAATGTGACCCAAGGAAATTAGGAAAATAAAGATAGTATTCATGTGGAACAATCATCCATCAATAAAAATATGATAGGAGTATTTAACTCTAATATTGGAGGTAATTAGGGATGCGTTCCTAAGGGTACTTACTTCCCCAAGGTTTAATGAAAAAAGTTTGATGGAAAAAATGTCTTATGGGCGAATCAAATAGATCAATACTTTGAATTGCATATTATTAGCAACGATAAGAAAAATGATTTCCTTGGTCACTTTGTATTTGAGACAAAACCTATCAATTGTGTCAATACATAGTTAAAGGAAAACTCCTTCTTATGATTATACTTGGGGTTTATTTACAAGATATCTAGAAGCACAATATGGTAAGTTTGGGAACAAGACTACTTTAGTTAGTTGGAAATACTCAAATATTAGGAGATGTGGAAGACTATAACTCAAAATTTCAGGTATTGACCACCAAGGTGGAAAACATTAGTGATCAACATCCATTGGAAGCTTACATGGGAGGATTAAAGAAGGCATTAAACATGAGATCACTTAAAATGTACTGAAATTGTTAGAGAAGCTATGCAATATACTTGGTATATTCAATACAAGAAGAGGGATATGCACATGTCTACCATTGGAACAAATTTAGGAAGCATAGATTGATTTTTTCCTCAGAGGAAAACCATGCTTCAACCTACTTGCATATCATAACAAAGAAAATGCATTTGAGAAGAGAAAAAGGGTTATACTTTGGTTGTAATATCAAATGGTCAAAATGCAATAAATATGAAGAAACAAAAGTGTTCACATTGGAAAATAATGATGAATAAATAGAGGCATTCACACAAATGGTTGAGGAAGAGCTTGCAAACATAAAAGAGAACGAAAAAGATCATGTAGAAATGTTGCACAACATAGATCTAGATAAGTGTGAAATATTTTTTCATGCATTAGCAGGTTTGTCACCACCTCGAACCTTGAATACTATAGGATGCCTTATGAAAAAAAAATTCATAGTGCTTATAGATTCAAGTAGTCCCCATAACTTCATTGATAAAAGATTAGCAAAGCACCTCAATTGTTTTGTGCCAGTGAAAAATTTACAATTTTTTGTTTCTAATGGGGAAGTAATTATTATGGAGGAAAATGACATAACATTAATCTTACCATGGGAGATTATAACTTATCAAGCCCAATGAATGCCATTCCTAGTGGAAGAGTAGATGTTGTTATTGTTACAATATTGAGAATATGCATAAACATACAACAGTACATTTGCTAACATGCAAAGAAAGAATCTATTAGTGTATCCTTTTATCTACACAAGAAACAAATCATCATGTAAGAAATAAGAGATAAGAGAACAAGAGAACAATACACAAGATATATGTAGTAAATTCCCAAATGAGGAAACATCCACGGAAAGGTTTGGTCTTTTTTATTCTTCAAAAATATCCAATCTTACAACTGAGCTCCTCTCCACATATTCTTCATGGTTTTACAATAGCATTACAATGCAATCCAAAAGATGTACCCAAAGTATCTCCTTCACCTCTATTATATACCAATGGGTATGGAAGAATTACATCCCAAAATACATGTGGGATAAATAATTTTCCACCTCTTTATATAATGGATGGTAATAGAAGAATATTTCTCTATGATACATGTGGGATAACTCCTTTTACATAATATTAGAGTTATTTATTCCATATAATGATATTTTACCAACAATACCACACAAGTCATCATTAGATATTCCAACACTCCCCCTTAATGATGACTGGGAGAAAGAATACAAATGGAGGAAGGTGACATCACCTTAACATCCCCCTTGATGACAACTTCCAGAATTCCCCGAACACACTTTGCCTCATGGACTTGATGAAGATAACAATCGCTTCTCACTTAATCATGAAATTGCACTCGAACCATGTTGTAGAATGAACTCTTGCAGAACACCACAACATTGTACAAAAACTACAAATGGAAAATACAATAGAAATTGTGGCTAGAAGATATTCATCACAACCATAACTCAACTAATATGTGGAGGAACTCTGCAATAGACCTCATCACAAATATAAGAACCCTAGATCTATACATCGAAATGTTTACCAAGCAGCTAGGATTCACAACTAAGTTAAAAGATGCAAGAAATCTGTATTAGACTCATTACAAATACAAGACCCAAATGCCTACCCATCAAAATGTTTGCCTAATAGACTATGGTAATTTTTAGGGGTGAAATTTCTCCAATTGACTATTTTTGGGGCATTTAAAAAAAAATAAAATCGTTATTTAGTCATTTTTACTCTCTAATATCGCCTATATTTACACCAAATATGTTTTTTTATTGTAATATTCACCAAATTTACAATTTTTAGTAGTAAATTTTATGTTTCATATTTAACATTTGCATATATATATGTGTGTGTGTGTGTGTGTGATTGTTTCAACCCAAAATAATGGCCTAGAATACTATACTTAGGTATACTATTGCAATCCTTAAAAACAACCCCGCCATAGATAATCATCATGACTTACAGTAGAAGATGGATGCTCATTTTAGACATTATTATTGGAATATGGTGATATAATATGGTATTTGATTTAATTACATTCCTTCTTAATTACACCTTCAACCATCTTGGATACCTAAATTTTTCAACTTTGTTGATGTTAATGATAAGCTGAAAAATAGGAACAATGATGAAGAACTAGATATAACCACAACCATATTCTTAAGACAAGAAGGAATGACATAACCAAGTTGTCTGACAACTCTTCATAAAATACTCTTATGGAGAAAGTGAAGTAAATAGAGAGCTAATATGCACAAAAGAACTTCTAAGAGTAAGGCATATAATAAAGATGATAAGCCCATAATAATAATAAATACATGACATGATATATGAGATGATAGAGAATATGAAATAAGAAATTTCTTTTACACATAAAGGATTAGAAACTACATACAAATAGTGATAAAAAATATGACACCTTGTTAGAAGCATCATCATTATTAGAAGAGTGAGACCATGTTAGAATACTAAGAAAAAAAGATCAAATAAAATTATCATATCACTTATATATGAAAAATATAGCCATTAATCAATTAATACCTAAGAATCAGTTCATTTATTGTGGTCTCCATGATAAAATGATAGAGATACATACCCCTGAAAATGCCAAAACAACTTCCACACAAGAAGGTTAGATACAAGTAAAAAAAAAAAAAAACAACCTCTAAAAACATGATGATTAAACTAAGAACATAAACCCTATTGCAAAAGCACAAGAAGTTAATGACAAGAATTTCAAGATAACAGAGGATAAACCAGAAATTTCTAACCAATATTGAAGCCTAACAATAGCTAATCGACAGATCTACAACTCTACAATAGAAACATAGATCATAGAATCAAAATCAATGAAATTAGGACCGAAACATATGCATTTGTGCTTTCTGTACAAAATATGCATGAATGACTCACGTTTTTGCTAAAGTAAAGGAACAAATCCGCACTTATGGAGACCTTAAAATGTGAATCTACTCCAAACTGCTTGAAACATGTCAAAAATTCAGAAAATTGAGAAACAGTCGATGTCCCATATGAAAACCTGCAACAAAACACAACCATATCCAAAAACTAATTATATTTGTTCCAAAACAAATATATGTTTGATAGAAAGTTAGTATACAATCAATTTTAACCTAGATCTACAGAAATATCAAGAGAAACTTGAATTTATTTTGAAAATTAAAAAAACAAATGGTGAGGGTTAGGGTTTGAAAATATATTCTCAAACTTGTAAAAAATGCCTATATCTAGAGAATAACCACAAGTGTTTGGTAGATAGGATGAAAAATCTATGAGATATGGAGGACTCAACAAATTTTTTGAAGAATTTATTGCTTGTAAAAAAAGTCAAAAAAAATACCAAAGAAGGTAGAGCATAGTAATTAGCTCTGATACCATGTTAGAATATTGAGAATATGCATAAACATACAACAATACATTTGCTAGAAATCAAATCAAGAATGTGTTCGTCTATCCTTATATATACACAAGTAATAAATAATCATGTAATAAATCAAAGACAAGAGAATAAGAGATCAATACTCCACATATGCTTCATATATTTACAATAGCATTACATTACAATCCACAAATATACCCAAAGGATCTCTTTCACCTATATTATATACCAGGAGGTATGGAAGAATTATATCCAAAATGCATGTGGGGTAAATGGTTTTCCACCTCTTTATATAATGAATAGGAGAATATTTCTACATTATGCATGTGTAATAACTCCCGTTACATAAGATTAGAGTTATTTATGCCTTTTAATGATATTTCACCAACAACACTACATAAGTCATCACTACATATTCCAACGGTAATGGGGATTAAATGGTTGAGAAAACTAAGTACAGTTTGTGCAAATTACAATGAATTATTCATGAGATTTGAATTGGAATGAGTTCAATATGAACTCAAAGGCTTAAAATACGCACCCTCTCAAGTCATCAACTCTCATAGAATGCAAAAAATCCTAAGAGAGAATAATACTTGAGTTATCGTTATACTTTATTCTATAGAAATAAAATAGGAAGATAAAATATTCGAGAGGAATTTAAAGGTACTTTGGAAAAATACCAAAGGGTCTTCAAATAAACTATTAAGGGGATACTTCCATCTAGAGATCATGATCGTCAAATTGAACTCACACATGAAAATACTCCTAATAAAAGGCCTTATTAGATATCCACATAAACAAAAAAAGGATATTGAGAATGACACAAGACATTTTGGATGCATGTATTATTCAACCAAGCAAGGGTTTTTTTTCTGCACCAATAGAGATGGTAAGAAGAAAATATAATTCTTGGAGGATATGTCCCGATTACAAAAATCTAAACAAAATCACCATCAAGGATAAATTCCCTATTCCAAATATTGATGAGCTATTAGACGAGCTTCATGGTGTGGCTTATTTCACAAAGTCATATCTTAAATTAGATTAGAGAATAATGCATTCCCAAAACAACTTTTAGAACACATGAAGGACATTATGGGTTCTTCGTCATTCCTTTCGGATTGAATAATGATAATTCTACTTTCCAAATCCTCATGAACATTTTTTTTCAACCTCATGTTAGAAAGTATGTGTTGTTTTTTATATTTTACCTGATATACTTATCTATATAAAATCACATTAAGAACGCATTAAACATGTAGATCCAGTCCCACAAATTCTCGAGAACAATCAATAGTATCCAAATGTGCATTTGGGAAGCAAGAAGTAGATTATTTGGCTCATATTGTTTCATAGAAAGGGGTCAAGGTGGACCATTAAAATATTCAAGCTATCACAAAATGGCACATTCCTAAGAACATCAAAAGTTTTAGAGGAATTTTTGGTCTTACATGATATTAGAGGAAATTTGTTAATAATTGTGCACACATTGTAGGCCCACTCACATCTCTATTGAAGAAAAAATAATTTCTATGGAATGAAGGGGCTACCTTAACATCCTCACTCTTAAAGGATTCTATGTATTCTACATTAGTATTGGAAACACCTATTTTGGTAAACGTGTGTAGTTGAATCTAATGCATCAAGAAAATGAATTAGAGAAGTATTGATGCAAGAAGGGAGACAATTGGATTTTGAAAGTGAACAATACAACGGAAAAGACTTGGTGAAATCTACATATGAAAAAGGAAATGACATAAATTTTATATGCAGTAAAATATGGTGACAATATCTCATTGGGAGGAATTTTAAAGTCAAGATAGACCATGATAGCCAAAAGTATTTTTTGGAGGAAATATTGTCACCGGAAGAGAAAAAAAATGGGTAGAAAAAATGAAAGGGTTTGATTTTTAAATTATCTAAAAAAAAGGGAAGGATGATGTGGTAGTATATTCCCTTTCCAAAATAGAAGAAGCCTCTAGATTATATTTCATTACATATTCCATTCTGGTGTGGCTAGAAGAAGCTTGCCAAGAATGGAAAGAAGACAAAAGTACTAGGTATAAAATACAATGTCTAAAGAGGGAAGAAATGTATGGAAAATTAGGAATGGAAGAGAGACATCCTTAGGTACAAGGGTAGAATATTTTTATGCTATAAATCAAAATCGAAACAACAAATATTAAGGGAATCTAATAAATCTGATCGCAATACAATCAAGGTTCCTTAAAACATCTGAAAGGATCATAAAATATATTTTTTAGAAAGAATGAATAAATATATTACAAAAATTATAAGAGAAGAAGTATCAATAATGGAAAGACATATCAATGGAATTCATTCCATCAATACCAAATTATAAGGTAAGGATTCCATGTTTTTGTTCCTAGATAGAGTTACAAAATATGCACATTTTTGTGGAATTCAAAGTACATATAATGTACAATCCAAGTGATAGAGGTGTTCATGAAGGAAATTCATAGACTTCATGGTTTTCCTAAAGTGATAGTAAATGATAGAGATTCAAAATTCACAAGAAATTTATGGAAAGAGATATGGAATATAAGGGGAACAACACTGGCTATAAGTCATGATATCATCCACAAACAGATGATTAAATAGAAATAGGTAACATATATTTAGAGGGTTATATTTCATTGCTATTATTTAGAAAAAAACAAACTCAATGGGTTAAGTGGCTTCCTTTAGCATAATGGTGGTCTAATACTACCTATCACACATATAGTAAGATGTCTCCATTTGAATTTATTTATGGATATCCAACATCTACTAACACTTCATTTTTGTAGGTTCATTCCAAAGTATAAGTAGTAGACTCACATATGGAAAATACTAAAGAAAATTTGAAAATTCTAAAACAAAACATTCAAATATTGGTCCAGAACAAGATGAAGCAACAAAAATATCAACATATAAGTGAAAGAGAACATGAGGAGGTTGATTGAGTACTTTCAAGACTACAACCTTATAAGAAATCTACTCTCAAACAAAATAATAATAAGAAAATAGATTCAAAATTTTATGGACCCTACAAGATTCTTCACAAGTCTCGAGATGTGTCTTATGAGTTAGAGTTTCCTTCTTCTCGCATTCATGATTTTTTTCATGTATCTTTATTGAAAAAGTTTACTAGGAAAAATATGTCATTGCAAGCATAACTTTCATAACTAGATGAAGTAGGGAAGTTGATTATTCAACCAAAATTTTGTTTAGATTCGAATTATCTATCTCTTTAGTACATAACCATCATGAATACCCAATCAAGTGGAAGAATATGCCTCTAGAAGAAGATACACGGGAAAATGAGAAATTTATTAAGAAAAACTCTCAATTACAACCTTTGAGAAAATAAAAAATAAAGAAGGGGGTATGTTAAGACCCTAACCCTCATTCATTATTAGTATATTACAATTATGTCAGCTTAGTGTTAGGATAATTAATGGACACATTATATCCTATTTATAATAGAGGAAAGTAATTTCTATAAGCCTCTCATCTTGTCTTGTCCATGGAGATATTGTAAAATGAGATTTCCCCCTTGAAGAGGCCTATTATTCATTGACTCATTAGCATTCTCAAAGTATGGAGCTACTTTTATTTATATTATTATGCTATAATTTCTATTTTTTTTCTATTAGGGGATTTTGGTTCATAACATACATGAAACTGAATCTATCAGTGTAATGTCCCCATCCAAATAAAATTCATGAAGGAAAAATCTCCACCAATCTACTAGTTCCCTAGGTTGGGGTGGGAACATTTAGACTTGGAATAAGGGAGCTATAAGACCTCAAATGAAACCTAGATTGGAAAATACACATGAAAGGCGCTCAATAAATAATAATAATGGATAAATAAGGTGGCATTTGGTCATGAGGGAACATAGGTGGTGTGGGACCCACACAAGGCTAGATTCTCCATTCCACATGGCATCATTCTCTCACCCATTCGAATCCAAGGTGGAGTATAACGTTCTTGGATGATTTGGAGAGGAATTATTCATGGAATGAATTTAAGAAGTTCTAATTGGAGTGGAAGAGTAACTCCCATGGAAGAGGAAGAGGCATCATAAGAATTGCAACACTTGGAGCTAGATTCCCTAATCTCTATGAAAAAAATGATGAATATTCTATGACAGCTATGACAAGTTCAGATCCGATTGTTGACATATGAAACTTATGACATGTCAGAGATAAAAATATCCTCCAATAGTGTGCACAAGGGGATTTATGGCAGCCAATATTCCCTCATTTGAATTGATGGAAGAGGAAGGCTAGGAAGTGAAGGACAAGTGTCATTCATGAGAATCTTTCCCTAACTCGAGTTGGGAGGAGACTATTGGAGGGAATTAGAGCTATGGAGGCCATTTAAGGTTAATAAAATGTGAGGAGGAAGAAGGAGAAAAGCTTTTAATCATTTCTCATTTGGGACATTTGGAGAGCTTAGCTTGTCCTTGCACGGTGGATGTTTATCCTCCCTATATTAGAACCAATTTCAAGGGTGCAAGATTCCCATCCAATTTGGTTGATGAAGATGCAATTCATACCTCTAAATAGATATTATTGGATATTTTTTTATGTAGGTGCAACCCCCATCTGAGTTCGAATTCATATTCACTCTATCTTCTCTATTCTCATTCTACTATCTTTCTCTCAATGTCATGTAAAAGTGTGATGGCGCACTTCTAGTTGCATATAGTCAATGGAGGATTGTTATTTTGACATTATGGACATGTTAGCTTCTGAATAAATCTGTAATATATATATCATGAGAGCCACATCTCAAAATACCAAGTACTCCATGTAATATTTCCAATTAAAATTGAGATTTGAGTCGTTTCCCTCATGGTATTTTCATGGTGATTTTGGGATGATATTGTACATGTTTGATATCAGGTATTTCTGATATTTTTGTCTATGTTCTAAGCTGAATATGGTTTTAAATTTATGTCGCAAATAATGTATGCAGACCCCTAAATTCTTACTGTAGTTTCTGACATAATATCAAGGCCCCTTGTCTACCTTTTCTTCATAAATTACATGCCTTATAAGTTGTTGATTGTTGGAAGACCTATTAGACCCTCAAACCTTATAGTACGCTGCACATATGTTGTAATTGATGCCCCCTAATGGTGAAAATTCTAATATTGAATATGAGTGAAGGTCGTACAGTGTTTGGAAGGGAAACTAGTGGCATACCTCAAGGGGATTTTCACCAATCCAATTGACTAAATTTGATCCAAATATTCTCTCCTTGAAAATTCCAGACCATAGATTTTTATAGCAGATGTTTGGGTGTATAGTTATTGCATTAAATTTTCTTATACCCTTGCAAGTACCTCCTTGCACCATTCAAAAAAATTTGGAAGAATTTGGAGCAAATTGTGTACATCATCCCTAGATCCGAAATTGGGTGTATTTTAGAACATTGCACAATAGGGATATTATGGTGGTATCATAGTATGGTCCTTTCACATGATTTGGGTTACCATTGATGAGGTCAAGAACTCATATCCCACCCCTAGAAACCGAAACTTAAAGTACCTTTGGTCAAGAGGAAGAAGCAGGGGAAGAGGTGCACTATGTTGACACTATGGCTAAGGATGAAAAAGTAACCTCAGATATGGAGGAGAACGAGGAGTTTAGGAAATTCATGAAACCATTGTTTGAGGACATGACAAGGTAGATAATTCAAGGGTTCGTATCGATGGCTAGTCAAATTGGAATCAAATTGGAAATAGGAGGTAGTAGTAGTTCTCATTTCGAGGAAAAAAAGACAGTTGGTGAACACATTTTCTCAAGAACCAGGCCTCACATCCGACCTAATAACTTCCAGGGGTCAACAAGAGCCACCACACCCAATTTTATTTATTCCAAAGAGGATCCTAACACTCAATATGGAATGCATGAAGTTCTAGCATATGGAAGCAGTTGAGTGAAAATTGTAGGAGGACCTTATCATTTGACCAATTCTTTACTGTCTCAAACAAGATCAAAATGAGAGGAGGTAACAAAAACCCTTTCCGAAATAAAGAATTGAATTCTACCATAGGCAAAGTGTCCCTTCCCACCTTTGATGGCTCACCCCAAAGTTCTTCAAATACTTGGGTACAAAAGTTAGATGTAATTTCCAGCTGAATCCAATGGTTGAAGAGGATGCTTTAAAAATGGCTATTCTGCATCTTGAGGGAGAAGAAAATGATTGGTGGTTCCATGGTCTTAAAACCTTGGGACATGATCATATCACATCATATGAAGAGTTTGTTAACAAGTTAGTGGAAATATTTGATTAAAGATACCCTGAAATGCCTTTCAAGGAACTAGCGCAGTTGAAGCAAACTAGAACCCCTGAGGAGTACATATTGGAATTTCGAAAATTGTCAGTTATGGTTGCTAATATCTCTATGGATTGATTGGAATTTCTCTTTACTGAAGGATTGTTTGAACCTTTGAAAGGTTTAGTTAAATATCATAATCCTACTTCATTGAAATATGGCATGAATTTGGCAAGAGATCTGCAAAATGTGCTACCCAAGACAAAGTATCCTCCCAAGTCCAATTTTCCTTCCAAGTTCAGAGTTGACAAGAGACCATGGAAAAAATCTTCAATTGGGAGGGACAAGAACGAGGGACCAAGAAAGGAAGAACTCATAAGAAAGAAACTATGTTTCACATGCCATCAACCATGGGTTCCAGGGCATAAATGTGCTAAGGGGAAAGCACACTTCATTGAAGTATTTTCTGATAATGAATAGGACATGGAGGAAGAAGCACAACATTCATCCCAAAAAGAGGGCTATGACACCGCAAAATAAGATCATCCATCACCAGAAACAGGAAATTTAGCAGTACTATCAGGAGTACCTCGTTTTCACACCCTCTGATGCAAGGGAGTGGTACAAGGGAAGAAGGTTTCAGTATTGGTAGATGGAGGAGCAACTCATAACTTCATTGATGAAGCCTTGGTGGAGAGGAGAAATTTTCCTACTGAATCATTCAAAGGGTTCACATTCATAATTCCAGGTAACCATTCTATGGATTGTAACACATGGATCCCAAAGCTACAACTTACCATATGAAATTACACCTTTAATGATAGCTTCTATGTGTTGAATGTTGCTGATACAAATGTGGTTTGGGAGTACAATGGTTGTACTCTATAGGATAACATACAGTGAATTACCAAATACCTAAAATGAAACTCACAAATTCGGAAGGAAAACAAATTTTAGTGAGGGGGATGCACACCTATCCGAACCAAATAGTGTCTTCCCATAGTATGCGGTCCATATTCAGTCACTGGGACATTGAATGGGGTGCATAATGTTTAATCACTTCACCCAAACCAAGAATAAAATTTGTAGAACATCCAAGGGAGATAAGACAGTTATTACACAAGTATGATAGGGTTTTTGGAGACATTTCCCCTGGAAGGCCACTTGGCAGAGGAGTTGAACATACCATTGTTTTGGAGGAAGATAATTCACCTATCCAAATACCTCCATATATACACCCAAAAAGGTTTAGAGATGAGATTGAGAAGGCTATTAAAGAACTTTTGGAATTGGGGCTCATAAGGCCAAGCTCAAGTCCTTATGCTTCTTCACTTGTCTTGGTGAAGAAAAAGGATGGAACCTTAAGGATGTGCATAGATTTTAGAGCCTTAAACAAAAATACAATAAAGAATAGATATCCCATCCCTCAAATAGATGAGCTTATGGATGAGCTATTTGGAACGAATTTCTTTTCCAAAATTGATCATAGATCTGGTTACCATCAGATTCAAATGAAGGAGGAGGATGTGCAGAAAACTGCTTTCAGATGTCACTATGGTAATTTCGAATTTATTGTCATTCCTTTTGGTTTGACCAATGCTCCAGCAACCTTCCAAGCATGCATGAACAAATCTTTTGCAAGCAGCTCCGTAAGTTTGTTTTGTTTTGTTTTATGATATTTTGATTTACACTTTGACATGGGAGGAACATTTGCATCAGTTGTAAGTTGTACTGAAAATATTGCATGAACAACCTTTGTTTGCTAAGTTGTCCAAGCGTGAGTTTGGGTTGACATAAATTTTGTATCTTGGGCACATAATTGGGAGAGATGGGGTAAAGGTGCACTTGGAGAAAATAAAGCATTAGGGGAGTTTTGAGGTCTAAAATGGATCCTAAGGGAAATAATAAAATAATAATTATAATATGTGAAGAACCTGCAACAATTAATTAATGAAAATAAACGAGATAGCAGAAATAACAGAACTCAGAATCACTTTATTGATCGTAGGCCACTCCGAGGGGGCAACCTCCTTTGAGCAATCTCAATACAAATAACTTCACGGTACCTTCATTTGCCTCAACACACACTTATATACTAAGTCTATGCCCAATACTATGGGTCAATACCATGGGACATATAATACTATGAGACGACTTACAAAGCATATGCATCCAATACTGTGGGTCAATACCATGAGCTAATACAAATTATGGATCAACAAATACTACGAGATGACGTACAAAGCATATGCGTCCAACAACGATATACTAACAAAGTAAATAGAATGGTTGACACAGGTACCTAACATCCCCTCCCCCTTAGAGAAATCTTTGTACTCAAAGCTTTAGATGTGGAAATTGATGAGGAATCTAAAGGAGTGGTTCCCATGGAGCATCCTCAGGTTGCATTCCATGCCACTGAATGAATACCTCTATGATATATTGAGAGAGAAGGTAACACCTCCTGATTTTCAGGGAGGATTGCATGTAAGGCTATGGATGAAGAAGAACCATATCAGTTGCGTGAAAAGTACGCTCAGAACGGTGCTGATTAGCTTGTTGTTTTAGTCGAATTCGTGCCATGTGAAGATTGTCTTACAGAATGAGAAGAATCTGATCATCTTTTCGAAGAACCGAGTAAATTTCCTGAACTAGGGAACTGTTGAGGGTGTATGGAAGAAGAACTTGTGGTGCCTGTCCATAGAATGCTTCATATGGTGTCATTTTAGATGTGGTATTGTACCACCGGAGCGCTTCAAGTAAATCCATAGAAATAGTTGTCCAAATCTATGTAGGAGTAGGCAAGGGTTTGAGCAGTCCCAAAAGAAGTGTCGGTTCACCCTTGTTGACCTGGCAAGTATGACAGTCATCCACCATCTGTTGAATTGTCATTTTCAGTCCCTGCCAAAAGAAGTTACATTGTTCCCTGTCATACGTTTTGAGGAACCCAGAGTGCCCTGCCGATGGAGAAGCATGGAGTTCATAGAAGAGATAGCCTTGTTGAACAGATTGCAACCAATTTGGAACAAGCAGAGAAATAGCTATAAGAGAAACTGGGTCATCCAATGTGCGAGAAGGAGCATTTTCCACCAGATTTTCCTTACCCTTCTCGTAAGTGATCGCATAGGCATAAACCAAGAGTTGGATAACCCATTTTAGGTGTGCTGGAGAGGAGACCCGTTGTTCTAGGAAATTTTCCAGGCTCTAGAGATCAATTTTGATGCAAAAATAATTCCCTAATAGATATGGCTGCCACTTTTGTACTTCATGTAAAATAGCCATCATTTCCTTCTGAGATGTCGATGCGGCTAAATTCTTACCGGAAAGGTCTCTTGAAGGCGACAAGCCCCTGGGTTCAGCAAAGACACCCGCATATATATCCAAGGAAGTATTGGAGACCGTTGATGGGTGCATTTGAATGGAGTGGAGTTGAGCGATGACACCATGTGAATTCTTCTTAAGGATCTTTTCCAGGCGATGTGAACTAATGATGCAGAGAGACCCTGGTTGTAAACCCATCAATTTGTGTTGTTTCCCATTGACTGAAAACTGCATCCAAAGTTCAGCAAAATCCCATAAGATGGGGCCAAAAGTGCATAACCATTTAACGCCCAAAACCACATCACATCCACCTAAGGACAAGGCAAACATGTGAAAGCGCAAGTTAGAATCTTCCAGAGAGATACACACATTGTGACACTTCCCCTTGCAAGGTAAGGTGCCCCCATTGGCAACCATAACTTCAAAGTTTGAGCAAGGATGGACAAAACAATCATCTTGTTTGGAAATCCGAGGTTCAATGAAGTTATGAGTGCTACCAGAATCAATGAGTATTGTAAGAGGAAGCTTCTTGAAGTAACCCCTGACCCGCATTGTTTGGGGGGTGGTTATTCCGACTAAAGCATGGAGATATATGTATGAGTATTCTTCCTGAGATGGAGAGTCAATAGGTGGCTCCTGAATGTCAACATAATCATCCATTGTATCGAGAGCTTCTTCACCAATTTCAGAGGCAGGCGAAGAATCCACATCCAAGAGATAAAGCTTTTGAACACATCTATGTCCCTGAGTGAATTTCTTATCATAGTTATAACAAAGCCCTTTTTCTCTGCGTGACTGCATCTCTGTTTCAGAAAAATGCTTGATAGGAGTTGGTCGGGGAGCTGGCGGGATGGGAGGTCGTTGAGAACCCATATTTCGGAAGGGAACAAAAGTGGGTTTGGACCGTTGTTGGGTTGAAATCTTGTCTTCTACCAACTTAGCCAACCCCAGGGTTTCCATAATTGTGTTGGGACATAACATTTTAACCTCTGAGTGAATTTCATCCTTAAGACCACTGATAAAACAACTCTTGTAGAATTCATCAAACAATCCTTCTGTGTGATTGGCTAGTTTCTCAAATTCTGTCTGATACTCTCGCACAGTGCCAATTTGGCGAAGTTTAGTGAGGGATCCTATGAAGTCATCAAAAGCACTAGGACCAAATCGTTGCAAAAGGAGCTAGAAAAAATCTGGCCATTTTGGCTCTTCATGAGCCTTGATGTACCAATGGTACCATTCAAGATCTTCTTGTTCCAAATGAAAGGATGCAAGTGGAAATTTGGTGACATCAAAAGTATTATGTAGACTGAAATATTGTTTTTCACTATAGATCCACCCAGTCGGATCAGTACCATTGAAGCGAGGAAAATGAAGCTTCGGACCACGAAAATTGCTGGAAGAAGAGAACCCATTGTCTGATGAAGACTTGGACTGTCATTTGTTGTTCATGGTCGAATGCTCAAGATGGAGGCCAAGAAATTTTTCATCCAGAACCTGGAGTTCGGTTTGGATGGTTGCAAGTGCTTCCTCCATGATTTTTTCTCCTGCGCGGATGACAACCATAACCATGAGTTTTTTTTTTTGAATGGGTAGAAAAACAAAAATAGAAGCTTTTTTAGTAAAGGGAAATTTGGATTTGGGAAAAACTCTGAGGGGTAATTGGGGTTTGACTAGGTTTTGGACACTTTCGAATGGACGGGGATCAAAAAATGAGGATTTCATAAGTGGGGTGAAAGAATGGAAAAATTTGTCAGAGAGGGACAAAGAAGCAGAAATAGGGAATGAACACAGTGGAAAAATTTGAAGGCGATTGGGTGAAAATTAAAGAAGTTATGGCAAACCCTAACAATAGACAAATGTGGGATTTCTGGTTTTGGGAAGTGGAATTTGGGATAGGGTCCTCAGGAATGAAAGATGTAGAATGGGGTGACAGGGGTGGCAGGTATGTTTCAAAAGAAACGAAGTGGAAACAAGGGAGATATGGCGAAAAAATAGAATTTTATACTTTTTTTTAGAATGGATCTGCTACGGCGCAGAAGGGATCGGAAATAGATGGATCTGCATCAGCGCAGAATGGATCGACAATAGATGGATCTAAAATGACACAGAAGGGATCCTCAACAGATCAATCTGAAATAGCGCAGAAGTGAGAGGCAACAGTTCTGGACAGAGAAAATCTGTGATTTATTAGCTGAAAATAGATATGGACCCTATATGCTCAGCTTCCTAACGGTTCAGGGGATTCACTCGGCCACCAATGTTGTCTGACGGTTTGCATATTGGGGAAGTACCCCTCAGTCCATGGCTCAGGTAAAACTGATAACCGCTTTGCCACAAATGACAGCTCTTGGTTTACCTCGCGGGTGAGAACTAGTCTATCAGGTAGGGGTAATTTCCCTTTTCGCTGGAAGGTCCTCTCAATGGGCCAGCTACTTTGGGTTTCCTCTGGTACTCCTCACAATGAGTTTTAGGCCTTATGCCCAAGTTCTTCCCACAGTTAAGCGAATAGTTATTATTCCTAGATCCGAACCTGCAACAGATATGAAAAAAAACATTTGGCAGAAATTTCACCCAACGAGCCCAAGAAAGTGCTCTGATACCAGATGTGAAGAACCTCCAACAATTAATTAATGAAAATACATGAGATAGCAGGAATAACAGAACTCAGAATCGCTTTATTGATCCCATGCCACTCCGAGGGGGAAACCTCCTTTGAGCAAGCTCAATACAAATAACTTCACGGTACCTTGATTGGCCTCAACACACACTTATATACTAAGTCTATGCCCAATACTATGGGTCAATACCATGGGACATATAATACTATGGGACGAATTACAAAGCATATGCATCCAATACTATGGGTCAATACCATGGGCTAATACAAACTATGAATCAACAAATACTATGGGATGACTTACAAAGCATATGCATCCAACAACAATATACTAACAAAGTAAAGATAAGGATTGACACCGGTTCCTAACATAATAATAAAATAAGAGTTCTAAAGTTTAGAGAGGAAAAATAAAAACTATTTTTTCTTATCGTATTTTTGACATATCTCCTTAACGCTTTACCCAAATTTCAATTTTGGGCACTCATTGGATGCGGATTTTAATTACGCATCCAACCCATACCCACACTGCATACTTCTGAGAAACCTACGACATGAAAAAATAAAAATTTCATCAAAAAAATGTATTTTAATATTAAAATACTTTTTTATTGAAATTTTCATTTTTTCATGTTGTGGGTGCCTCAGACGTATGCTATGTGGGTATGGTTTGGATGCGGAATTAATATATGCATCTAACGAGTGCCCAAACTTGAAATTTGGGTAAATCGTTAAGGAGATATGTCAAAAATACGATAAGAAAAAGTAGTTTTTTATTTTTCCCTCCAATTTGTTGTACAAATTTTACCCTTATGGTTGACATCATTATCTTGAATCCTATTGGTTCTTATAAAGTGAATTTTTATGATACATTATTTGTTTTGAGGCCCTTTTTTACCTCAAAACTCCCATAATGGGCTATTTTTTAATGGCCATCACCCAAAAACATCACTGAATTGAGTGGTTTTATTGGGATCTATACTTACATGCCTTGGAAAAGTTCAGACAATATCTGGTGGGGAACAAATTTGTGGTCAAGACTAATCATAACCGTTTAAAATATTCCCTTACACAAAAATATCTCAATGAAAGCAACAAAAATGGGTGAGTAAGATTCAAGCTTTTGATTTTGACATAGAAAATGTAAAAGGGAAGAATAATATTGTAGCAGATGCATTGTCTAGGAGACGCTCATTTTCCCTTATGGACATTTCAAAAGGTTGGAAAAATGTGCTAATAGTAGAGTATGCCAAAGATATATTTGCTTGTGAATTGTTAGATGGGGCCAAGGGATATGATAGGTACAAGATATTGAATGGCCTAATATATTATAAAGACTGAATATACTTACTTCATGGTTCGAATTTGAAGCAAACAGTATTGAATGCAGCTCATGAATCTCCTTTAATAGGCCATCCTGGTTTCTCTAAAACATATAGGAAGCTAAGACAAAGGTTCTGTTGGAAAGGTTTGAAGGAATATGTTTTAAAGTATGTGAATGAATGAAAGATATGTCATCAAAACAAATTTGAGCACACCCATTCCGCGGGTCTCTTACAACCAATTCTTATTCCAGAACAAAAGTGGGAAAGCATCTCCATGGATTTCAGCACAGGTTTTCCCAAGGCTCTTGGTAAGGATTGTATTTATGTTGTGGTGGATAGGCTCACCAAATTTTCTCATTTATTTAATATTGCCTCATCTTTTACTGTTGCACAAGTGGCTGAGCTATTCTTTAGAGATGTTTTCGGATTGCATGAACTTCCCAAAAATTTTGTGAGTGACGGGGATAATAGATTTATGAGTGCTTTTTGGAAAGAACTCTTCAGTTTGGTGGGAACACAATTGACTCCTAGCACAAGCTATAATCCTCAAACTGATGGCCAAACAAAAAGGGTGAACCAATGGTTGGAGGGATACTTGAGAAACTATGTTGGTGGGAAGCAAAGCATGGAACCACTTATACTATGAAACGAGAACTCGACACAGTTCTCGTTTTTCTCTCTCCTAATTTTAGTAGCTATTTTTACCTCCGTTTCAAAAAGGGTTGATGCCAGTATCACACATTTTCATTTTGAGGCATTTTTTTGGGCTTTTGACACATCTTTATTGTAAAGTATTTTTAATTTCTATTTTCAAGTGTGTTTTTTAGAAATTTAACAAAAAACATACATTTAGAAGCTAGCTATAATGAAAAACACATACATTTTCGAAATTTATCTTTAAAATTTAATCATAAATAATATATTTTTATGGAAAAAATAGTAAACAAATCGAGAAAAAAAAAGACATTTAAACCCATTTTTAATAGATTTTTAGTCATTTTGTATAAAAATGATACTCTTTCACATTATTTTTCATAATATTTAACCACCTAACCAATTATTATTAAAATTTAAAAAGAAAATATTTAAAAAAATTACATTGCCCCCTTCTACCCTAACCCTATCCCTACCCCCCCCACAAACTATTACAAAAGTTTAAAAAATAATTATAATCCGTCCCTTCTACCCTAACCCCCTAACAAACTATTAGTAATTTTAAAAAAAAATTACATTTAAAAAAATAATTACACATCCTACCCTAACCCCTCAACCAACCATTAATAAACATTTAAAAAAACAAAGTACATTTCCTAATGCCCTAGCCCCCTACATTACCTTCTACCTTAGCCCCCGAAAATTACATTCCCTAATGCCCTACCCACTACCCCATTACCCCTCACACATCGTTTTAATTAAAAACAATTTAAAACCCAACTTAAAAAAATTAAAAAATAAAAATAAAAACCTAAACTTAAAAAATAAAAAATAAAACCTAAACTTTACCAAAAAAAAAAAACAAAAAACAAACTCGACTTTACAAATTAAAAAAAAAGACTTTACAAAAAATAAATTTAAAAACAAATTTAAAATTTAAAAAAAAACTTTACAAAAAAAATTAAAAATTAAAAAGAAAACTAAACTTTACAAAAAAAAAAAAATCAAAATAGAAATTAAACAAAACCAAACTTTAAAAAAAATTTAAAAATTAAACAAAACAAAAATTAAAAATAAAAATAAAAATACAAACAAAAAAAACAAAGATCGCACCCAAAGAGGTGGGCGGATGCTGGCTCCGCTCCCTTAGGCGCGGGCGGCCCTTTGGGCGCCCAAACACGTTATAAAAAAAAAATTAAAGATTAAAAAAAAAACTTTACAAAAAATAAATTAAAAAACAAATTAATAATTAAAAAAAACACTTTACAAAAAAAATTAAAAATTAAAATAAAAAACAAACCTTAAAAAAAAAAAATCTAAATGGGCGGGAGCATCCACCCCCTTGGGCGCCCAAAGGGCCGCCCGTGGGGCGGCCCTTTGGGCGCCCAGGGGGCGGAGCTCCGCTCGATGGGCGCCCAAAGGGCCGCCCCACGGGCGGCAGCTCGATGCCGCGCCCAAAGGGCCGCCCCACGGGCGGCCCTTTGGGCGCCCAACGAGCGGAGCTCCGCCCCCTGAGCGCCCAAAGGGCCGCCCCACGGGCGGCAGCTCGATGCCGGGCGGCCCTTTGGGCGCCCAGGGGGCGGAGCTCCGCTCGATGGGCGGCCGCCCACGGGCGGCAGCTCGATGCCGGGCATCGAGCTGCCGCCCGTGGGGCGGCCCTTTGGGCGCCCAGGGGGCGGAGCTCCGCTCGTTGGGCGGCCCCTTGGTCCATTTTGATTTTTTTTTTTTAAGTTTGGTTTTTATTTTAATTTTTAATTTTTTTTTAAAGTGGTTTTTTTAATTTTTAATTTGTTTTTAAATTTATTTTTTGTAAAGTTTTTTTTTTAATTTTTAATTTTTTTTTGTAACTTGTTTTTTTTAATTTTTAATTTGTTTTTTAATTTATTTTTTGTAAAGTTTTTTTTTTTAATTTTTAATTTGTTTTTTTTAAAGTCTATATTGTTTTTTGTTATTTTTTTTTGGTAAAGTTTAGGTTTTATTTTTCATTTTTTAAGTTTAGGTTTTTGTCAGATATGTAATTTTTTTTTAAATGTAAATTTTAAAAAAAATTATTAATATGGGGCAAATGAGACAAACCTGACCATTTAAGGTAGGAGGGGCGCATTATAATTTTTTTTTAAACTTTTGTAATAGTTTGTTGGGGGTTAGGGTTAGGAATTTATTTGTTGAAAACAGAAAATTTCAATTTAGGGGTTGATTTAAGGCTTTCGTAAACAACAGTATGAGATTTTTAAGCCATGGCTATATTTTTAACCCAGAGAAAAAAAACGTTGATACTAGTATCAACACTTTTCGATTTGGGGGTTGTTTTTGGTGTTTTTTATGAAAACATGATACTGGCATCAACACTTTTTGATTTGGGGGTTGTTTTCGGTGTTTTTTATGCAAAAATATGAGTTTGTATGGCTAGAGTTCTCGTTCTTAGTATATAGTTCTCGTTTCATAGTATAAGTGGTTATGGGTTAAATGGCTACATTTGGGTGAGTTTTGCTACAATACTACATTTCATATGTCCATTTGCATGTCTCCCTTCAAATGAATTTATGGTTATGAAGCACTCACCTTTGTTGATCACATTTTTGGTGATAGTAGACCCGCAAAAGCTAAGTATTGGATTGAGGAAATTCAAGATATTTTGAAGCTCTTAAAACACAATTTGTAGATCGTTCCCAAAATTAGCAAAAACAATATGCGGATCAACATAGGAAAGAAAGAAATTTTCAAGTGAATGATTTGGTTTATTTGAGGTTGCATCCATATAAACAAACAACCTTAAAAGGGAGTGGATCAGAAAATCTTAAACCAATATTTTATGGTCCATATAAGATCATTCGAAAGGTTGGTGAGGTAGATTATCAAGTAGAACTTCTAGAAGGCAGCAAAATCCATAATGTGTTTCATGTTTCATGTTTCATGCCTCAAGAAGGTGATTGGACAAAAACTTTATTTTTCACAAACACTCCCTGCATTAGATGATGAAGGAAAACTCATACTCATTCCAGAAAAAATTCTGAAAACAAGGGAAAGGAAATTGAGGAGCAGAACCATAAGAGAATATTTAGTACAATGGAAAGATTTTCCAAGTGAGGATGCCACATGAGAAGAGGAAGAAATTTTGCGGCATCCCAATTTGTAATTGCTTGGGGACAAGCAATCTTGGGTGGGGAGGACTGTAATGTTCACATCCAAATAAAATTCATGAAGGAAAAATCTCCACCAATCTACTAGTTCCCTAGGTTGGGGTGGAAACATTTAGGCTTGGAATAAGGTAGCTATAAGGCCCCAAATGAACCTTATATTGGAAAATACACATTAAAGGGGCTCAATAAATAATAATAATGGATAAATAAGGTGGCATTTGGTCATGAGGACACATAGGTGGTGTGGGACCCACACAAGGCTAGATTCTCCATTCCACATGACATCATTCTCTCACCCATTCAAATCCAAGGTGTAGTATAACATTCTTGGAGTATTTGGAGAGGATTTATTCATGGCATGAATCTATGAAGATCAAATTGGAGTGGAAGAGTAACTCCCATAGAAGAGGAAGAGGCATCATAGAAGAATTGTGACACTTGGAGATAGATTTCGTAATCTCTATGATAACAATGATGAAGATTATATGAAACCTATGACAAGTTCAAACCTGATTGCTGACATATGACACTTATGACATGTCATGCAGTGCCCCTCTTTCCGGAAGGGCACTGAAGTTCAAAATTTATTTTCTTTAAAACAACTTTTGTACCTAGCTCCTACAGAGTTGTTTTTCGTCATAATTATTTCGATAATAAATAAGTATCAATATGTTTTAGCACAAGTTTTTTCTATTTTTTTCATTATGCTAACTTTTTGCATAATTTTTAGTAATTTGGAAATATCTAGCAGCATAGTAATATGAATTTATTTTATCAAAAGAAATTCAGTAATTTTCTATTTTAGGTATTTTTATTAACATTCATCGCACATACATATAGTTATTAACAACATATGTATAAGTGTAAATTTCTACATAACATTCAGTATATCAGAATATAAATCTTTTGCCTAAACTACTAGTAGAATACCTGTTACCGTAGGTTGCAGCAAATCCCTTAGTTTCGACAGGTCTTTTGGACCAATACTTAGAAACCAAACAGATGAACCACCATGTCGACCAACTCTTATCATGTAAGCCCTAGGAAAGCAACGGATTTCCTATCCCCCGATCCCATGGTCGATAATCCTGATAGCAACTTCCATTTGTTCAACAATGTAGTATTTCATGTGGAGTTTTCCCACCTCCTCCTTCACTTCCAAAAATATCATAGTTCTCCCTGCTCACTCCCAAAAGAACCTCCCCCCCTTTCTTCGTGAAACCTTTCCTTTATATCCATTTTCCTCCTCCAAACTTCATTCTTACTCCACCGCCTTAACCCTCCTTGTTTTTGGAATTCTAAACCATTAATGCAATCACACTAATCAAGGATAAAATCATGTTTAAATATGTTTGTCAGATTCCCTGTTTCTCTCGAGCAGTGAAAATAATTCAATTCCAATTATGGTTGTCCTTTTGTGTAGATTTACTATCATTTACTTTCATTCAAGAATAAGCATGACTTGTCTTATTTAAACTTATGGGACAAGTTAAATAGTATAGAACGTATTCCACCGCTTGATCTTTAAAAGTTAAATAGTATAGAACGTATTCCACTGCTTGATCTTTAAATGCAGATAGGATAATATAATAAATACAAACTTGACTTTACATATGGAGGATGCTCATGTCTTTATTATTCAACCAAATCCAGATTCGACAATGTTGTTTGATTGGAAATTAAAGTTTAAATAAAAATATAATATGGAATATAATAATATCACAAAGACTCACTTTCAATTGTTTTTAAAATAATAATATTATTCCTTTTTACTATTAACATAAAACGATCGAGATAAATTCATCCATTTATGCAAAACCATTAAGCTATGTTTATTTGACAACAATTATAATAACAATAAGATTATGCATGTTAATAACAACAACCACATAAAAACACCTTCAATGGTTTGAACAGAATGATAAACACGTTCTATTGGTGTATACCAAACAATATCTATATTATTTACAATAACTATCTCATGACAATTCCTAATGCATCACTTATATGTAATTATTAACTAAACTAATTGACTTATCTATTCATATCCAAATGATTAAATAATCATTATTCGAACTCGATTAATGCATGACTGACTCTTATCCAGAATAACATTACAATCATTTAGCATTTTAAGTATTTATGACATCAATACTAGCGTACATGTACTAGGTATGCGTGTGTGGCCAGCGTACACATAGATCATATATGTACTAGAATAAAGCATCATTTCACCTATGTATATATACTAAGTGACGAAATAATAATCCTTCATGCATAGTGAGCAATCATACATACAAGACATGACAATCACACACACACACACACACACACACATATATAGCCAAATCAACATATATCCAACATAATCATTTCAGCATTATCAATCATTAATCTAACCAATTGATTTATATCATCATTATATTTTCGTTTCACAATATCAATAAATTAATTATTCTCAAGGAAGCGACACCTACTACTACTAAGGCAGGTTCAAGGGATACCCAACCCTCAACAGTACTAACTAACATATCCTCCCATCCTAACCTATGTCCACATCCTCCCTATCTTTCCTCTGCTAGTACAAAAGTGGGTGCCAGCTATACTGACTTAACCACATAGAACCTGAGAGCGGTAGCGTCGACTAACTAGCAGACCTAGCCTCTCCTAGTAGGCATTCGACCATCGTCATCACAACAACTTGGGGAGCATATCTCAGCACGGCCCTCCCACGACCCCGGGTATCATAGAAACATAGGGTGGGTAATACATCCATCCCTCTCGACATACTGGTTCTACACCCTCATCAAATCATACTTTGTTGCTATCGATATTATCGGAACATGTCATCGTATAATCAATTTCGGTTGCTAAGGTTTATTGCATGGACAAGTTCTTATCCCATATATCAAATCAAGTATCCAAATATCCCATATCCTTTGTGTTTTGTAGGTTAGTATTTCGCAAAATACACATTTTATAGAAAGAATTTCCCATCGATCACCCATTGATCCATATTAGCAACATCATTTTATTGCATGTAACAGTTTTAGTTCATCATAGATGCACATGAAATATAATACTTCCATAAATCACATCATAAGATGGTATCCACGTACCACATCATATATTTCACATCTTATTAATGAAAACATATAAACCTATACTGTAATCATAAAATAAAGGAATCCCATGATAATCATGACATCGTAACCACATAACATAGTAACATCATAATCATAATGAAATCATAAAACATAGTAACATCATATACTTGGGTCCATCATGTCGTAATAAAGTTTACTTAGTCGAGCTGAGTTCAACAGATAATAAGAAAATAAAGTACAGTGTGTCTAACTGATAAATATTCCTAATCAAAATATGGGGTGTTACATTTCAAGGCTAAAAATATCCTCCAAGAGGGCGCATAAGGGGAGTAATGGAAGTCAATATTCCCCCATTCGAATTGATGGAATAGGAAGGCTAGGAAGTGAAGGACAAGTGTCATTCATGAGAATCTTTCCCTAAATCGAGTTGGGGGGAGACTCTTGGATGGAATTATAGTTATGGAGGCCATTGAAGGTTAATAAAATGTGAGGAGGAAGAAAGAGAGAATATTTTGATCATTCATAATTTGGCACACTTGGAGAGCTTAGCTTGTCCCTGCACGGTGGATGTTCATCCTCCCTGCATTAGAACCAATTTCGAGGGTGCAAGATTCCCATCCAAGTTGTTTGATGGAGATTCCATTCAAACCTCTCAATAGATATTCATGGAGATTTTTTTATGCAAGTTCAACCCCCATCTGAGTTCGAGTTCATATTCACTCTCTCTTCTCTATTATCATTCTACTATATTTCTCTCAATGTCATGTAAAAGTGTGATGGCACACTTCTAGTTGCATATAGTCAATGGAGGATTGTTCTTTCGACATTATGGACATGTTAGATTCTTTATAACTCTGTAATAGATATATCATGAAAGCCACAGCTCGAAATACCAAGTCATTCATGTAATATTTCCAATTAAAATTGAGATTTGAGCCATTTCCCTCATGGTATTTTCATGGTGATTTTGGGATGATATTGTACCTGTTTGATATCATATATTTCTGATATTTTTGTCTATGTTATGAGATGCATATGGAGTTAAATGTATGTCCCACATAATGTATGCATACCCCTAAATTCTTACTATAGTTTGTGACATAAATTCAAGGCCCGTTGTCTACCTTTTCTTCATAAATTACATGCCCTATAAGCTGTTGATTGTTGGAAGACCTATTCGACCCTAAAACATTATATGATATTTCACATATGTTGTACTTGATGTCCCCTAACAGATGCAATTCTCATATTGAATATTAGTGAAGGTCGTACAGTGTTTGGAAGGGAAACTAGTGGCAAACCTAGGGGGGATTTTCACCCATCCAATTGACTAGTTTTGCTCCAAATATTCTCTCCTTGAAAATTGCAGACAATGGATGTTTATATTAGGTGGTTAGGTGTCTAGTGATTTTATTAAAGTTTCCTATACCCTCCCAAGTCCCTCCTTGCACCAATTGAAATCATTTGGAAGCATTTGGAACAAATTATGTACATCATCCCTAGATTAAAAATTGGGTGTATTTGAGAACTTTACACAATAGGGATATTACAATCAGTAAGGGAAAAGATGAAGAATAAACCTACCTTTATCATCTACTACCTTGTTAAAATAAATAAATTATTTATGCATATCACCTTTATACCAGTAGTACTGCAATATGTTCGGGTATACAGGGTACTACCAAAGGACCGAACACCAAGAGCAACCACTTCACACAAACAGATCACAGATCAACACACCAATGTTTTGACGTGGTTTAAACCCTCTTGAGGGAAACACTCCACGGCCCCGGACAAATATCTTCTACGGGACAATTTATTATGCAAAGAAACAAAGTTACAAATGAGCTTCTCATAATCGATCAACTAAACAATGACCATCCATGCTCTTTAAATAGAGATCATGGACCAATCGGGTGTTAAGCCACGGATCAAGGTTAGGTTTGATCTAAGAGAAGTTGAGCCGTCGGATCACTCGATGTCGGAAACATATCGTGACCGTCGGATTAAGTATTTACAAATGCATACTAAAGAAACACACTATCCCTAACGGATATATTACATAAGTTGATCTTAACTAACTCCTAAGTGTCTAAATATCCTAACATCCCCCCTTAAGAACAACTTGGGATAGGATTGAAGGATTTACAAAAGTGACACTATTAGGAGAAGGAAGGAGGCATTAGAGCCTATCCCCCCTTAATGACAAGTTCCTGAACTCCTAACATAGATCGAAGTTTAGAAAACTTCGCTTCTGTAAGAGACTTGGTGAAGATGTCTGCAACTTGATCATCTGTAGGGCAAAAGAGCACTTCAAGAACACGATCATGAACAAGATTTCTGATGAAGTGCATATGTAGCTCAATGTGTTTGCTGCGTTGATGTAGAACTGGATCTTTGGCAAACTTGATGGCACTTTGATTGTCACACCAAAGTGGAGTAGGCTGCTGCTGCTCGAATCCAAACTCTGAAAGGATATGTCGAAGCCATAAAGCTTCTTGACTGGCATTAACTGCTGCTTGATATTCAGCCTCTGCTGAAGAAAGAGCAAGAGCTTGTTGTTTCTTACAAGCCCAAGTAATAGATCCAGATCCCAGACTGAAAACATAACCTGCAGTAGACTTTCGATCATCAGGATCGCCGACCCAATCTGAATCAGTGAAACCAACCAACAAAGGTTTCCCCCTGTACTGTAATGAATCCCAAACTGAACTGTACCTCGAATATATCGAAGTATTCTTTTAGCTGCTTTCCAGTGACTTTCATGAGGTGTCTGCATATAACGGGCAACTCGACCAATGGCAAAGGAAAGGTGAAGACGGGAATGAGTTAAGTATAAGAGACTACCAACAAGCTGACGATACAAGGTGGCATCGACTTTAGGTGAAGCACAAGTGGCAGAACGTTTGACTCCAGACTGGAAGGGAGAAGGGGCTAGTGTACAATCTTCCATGTGAAAGCGACGAAGAAGGTCACAAGCATACTTAGACTGAGAAAGAAAGATTCCTTCTTTAGTTTGCAGGACTTGGACACCAAGAAAATAATGCAAATGTCCTAAGTCTGACATTTCAAAATTTTGTTTAAGACTGGATTTCACATGGGTTATAAGCTTAGGGTCACTACTAGTAAGAATAAGGTCATCAACATATAGAACAAGTATGATGAGATGGTTTCCTACTTTCTTGGTATAGACATTGGGGTCAGAATGGCATCTAGAAAAACCAGTGACAAGGAGAAAGTTATCCATTTTGGCATACCAAGCTCTAGGAGCTTGCTTAAGGCCATATAAGGATTTCTTAAGGCGACAGACAAGGCTAGAGTTATTCTGAACATAGCCAGGAGGTTTTTCCATGTAAATTTCCTCCTGTAAAACACCATGTAAGAAGGCAGACTTGACATCCATTTGATGGACTTCCCAGTTGTGTAAGGCTGCAAGGGAAAGAACAAGACGGATGGAGTTCATTTTTGCGACGGGAGCAAAGGTTTCATTGTAGTCAATCCCTTCAACTTGGGGAAAAACCTTTGGCAACTAACCTTGCCTTAAGTCTTTCAACACTTCCATCTGATGCATACTTAGTTCTGTAGACCCATTTACATCTGACAAGTTTTCTTCCTTTTGGAAGAGGTACAAGATCCCAAGTATCGTTCGCCATTAAGGAACGATATTCTTCATCCATGGCTGCATCCCAATCTGGATTCCCTGAAGCTTCTGCAAAAGTTTTTGGATCATGATTCTCGGAGACTTGATCCAAAAGAGAAGAGGCTCGCTGAAACTGAGAACGTGTTCGACGTTGATCTCTAGGATCACTGGCAAGATCACCAGCTGCTTCACATGTTGAACGGACCCATCGAGGAAGCACTTGTGCTGGTGTAACTGGAGGAACATGAGCAGGAGGAGGTGGATTTTCATCCTCACTGTCATCATCAGAAACTAGAGTTGGAAATCTGTCAAGAAAGTTGGAAGAAGAAGAAGAAGAAGGCACAAACGTCGAATCAGGCTCGCAGGACAAAGATGGCACAATCGTCGAGTTAGGCTTGCAGGCCAAGAGATTTTCATCAAATTTAACATCTCTTCTAATGATTATATCATGAGAATGTGGTTGAACAAGTCTATAACCTTTTACATCTTCAGAATATCCAACAAATATGCACTTTTCACTTTTAGGCTGCAATGCTTTCCGTTTTTCATCTGGAATGTGAGCCCATGCTTCACTACCAAACACACGGAAGTGACTTACATCAGGTTTAGTTTTACTCCATGCTTATTCCGGTGTTATACCTTGTAATGCTTCAGTGGCGGTGCGATTTACTATGTAATTTGCACAATTAATGGCTTCAGCCCAAAATTGAAGACTTAGCCCCTTAGATTGGACCATGCAATTAGCCATTTCTTTTAAAGTGCGGTTCTTCCGCTCAGCTACACCATTTTGTTGTGGTGTATATAGAACAGTGTGTTGTTGTTGGATGCCTTATTCAGTGTAAAAGGTAGTGAACTGTTTGTTAACATATTCTCCTCCATTGTCAGATCTTAACTTAATAATTTGATGACCAAATTGTTTTTCAACAAGGGCCTTGTAGGCAAAGAACATGTTAAATACTTCGCTCTTAAGTTTTAGGAAATAAACCCAAGTGCCTCTGGTGTAATCATCAATGAAAGTTAAGAAATATTTGAAACCAGAAAAGGAAGCAGATGGAAGAGGACCACACAAGTCACTATGCACAAGCTCCAAGGGAGCTGAGGCGTGCCAAGAGGCACGTTTGTCAAAACTGTCCCGATGATGTTTTCCGAGTACACAACCGGAGCAAACACCATCCCTACAAGATACCATCGAAAGACCTAGCACCATATTTTCTTTACATAGTTGTTGCAATGAGTGATAATTTAAGTGACCAAATCGCTCATGCCAAAGTTTGCTCAAGTTATCACTATGAGCAACAAAAACTGAAGGGAAAGATGATGACCCAAAGTTGTTAAACTTGTACAACCTGGTAATATCATCAACAATTCTGGTAGCTAGGACCTGTTGAGGATCTTTAAAATCCTTGATTACAACTTGGTGAAGTGTAAAGGTCACAGTTTTTCCTTCACCAGAATGAGTGATCTGATAGACTGATAACAAATTGCAGGAAATTCTTGGAACACATAGTACATCACTAAAATGACCATTATCTACTGGAACTGTTCCAGCTCCTACAACACTTAGAGATCTATCATCACCAACAAATATTTGTTTGGTGTTACATTCATGCATAGTAGAAAAGATGGCTTGATCCTTAGCCATATGATAAGATGCTCCAGAATCAATGAGCCATTCATTTGAAGTAGAAGAAGAAGATGCATTATAAGAATAACTAGAAGCACAAAGTGCATGCCCATGAGAGGCAGATTCTGAAGATGAATCTAGGCTGATGTGGTGCTTCTTCATTGCTGCTTCCAAGGCTGCCATCTTCTTGAAACACTTAGATTCATCATAATTATCTTTCCCGCAATATTTGCAATGACGCTCAGTCTTCTTGCCTTTTGGCTTGGATCCTTTGTCATTTTTTAAAGAAGGAGCTGACTGAGAGGGTTTGGGACCCTTGTTTGACTTATTATTGCGAAAATTTTGTTTCTTGGGAGGCTTGGACTTTTCTTTCTGTTGGGACAATAAGGCTTTCCCAGATGTATCTGCATTGTTGATTATTCCAAGATGAATGAGTTTATCTTGTTCTCTAATCAAGGAATCACAAAAGGATTCAAGACTAGGCTCTTAATAGCTAGCTGCATTCAAGGATGTTTTCATGGAGTAAAATGTAGATACAAAAATAGAATATGCAGGTCCAAGTTTGGAAAGAATATGATAAATGCACTGTTTGTCTTCCCTCTCAATCTTACATTCTACACATAAGAGTTTAAGAGTTTTGTACTTAGATAAATAATCTTGAATGCATGAAAAGTCACTTGGATTTAAAGAAATCAACTCATTTTCGAGTTGGTGACCTCGAATTTCATTGTGTTTACTAAAGACAGATTCCAACTTGTCCCAAGCAGTATTAGGTTCATCAATTCCAGATATGTGGAATCGCAAATCAATAGAGATTGACATCCCAATCAATCCACGAGCTTCATCACATCTATTTGCCCATTTTATTTTCTTATCATCATCAGTGGGTTCTTTTTCTTTCCCTGTTGTAATTCTGAAAAGTCCCCTACTTCGTAGAACATCCTCCATACGAGATTTCCATGAGAAATAGTTGGAACTGTTAAGTAGAATATCACAAAGGGAAGCCATATTTGTAAATTAATGGCTGTAAGAGTAAAAACCAATAGTATGGATGTGAAGAGCTCGAAAAAATAGGCGGTTTAAAAAAAAACGACACTGAAAACGGACTCTGTATGATGAAGTTATGCTTGAACAAAGAAACTGTTGAAGATGTCCCCAATAGTGACGTGGCAGCTAGAGAATGTCCAGCAAAAAAAAGAACCCCCCTCTTCCCAAGATGAACCTTTTGACAATCACTTTACAAGAAAGTTGCTTTAAGTGAACCACTTTTGTAAAATAAGTGATTTCACTTTTACAATGATATTACTTTTAAATAGTGCAACAATAAAAAAAACTTAAGTGACTTACTTGTATTTTTATTTTTTATTATTTAAGTGAGATGCACTTTTACAATAAAGTAACTTGAAAATAGAAATTGCATGCACTTTTTCTTTTAAAAGTAACTTCCTAAGATTTGAACTCAAGACCTATTAAGGAATAAAACAACTTTGAACCAAGTGAGCTAGATTAAAAGGTATGTAAAATATGGGACTGAGAAAGGGGGTTTTTCTTCTCTTTTTTTTTTTTTTTTTTTTTTTACTCTTCTTGCTCGGTTTGCGTGCTTGCCATTTTTCCTCCAAAACACACCACAAATCGAAACAGAAAAAAAAATTCACACTTGTGGAGTTAAATCTCGTTAGCTTGCCCAGAAAGTCTACGTTTTCTCTCTATTTCTGATTTGCCGAGATTGCGCAAGGTGCACGGCAAAGAGCATATGCAGCCGAGAAAAACCCTTTCCCTTTATGTTTCTGATTTGCCGAGATCGCTCAAGGTCCACAGCAAAGAGCATACGCAGACGGGAAAGCAACAATCCGAACCCAAAAAAAATCTAACAGTAAAAAAAATGATAAAATATGAGATTTTTTCCTTTTAAAAACATAAAATAAAAAAATACGTCACTGTAACATTATACCTTCAGATCTGATGAAATATGCGTTTCTGGAGCAACCGGGAACCGTTTTCGATCAAACGAAAACTATTTTCCAATGGAAACGATGCTCCAAACGCAATGGAACACCTCCCATAGCCCAGAAATGCATAGAAATACAAAAACTAGAAACCCTTTCAAGTTTCGGCAACAACAGTTCAAGATCTAGATCATAACTAGAAGTGGCACTTCATAAAAGCTCTGATACCATGTTCGGGTACACAGGGTACTACCAAAGGACCAAACACCAAGAGAAACCACTTCACACAAACATATCACAGATCAACACACCGATGTTTTAACGTGGTTTAAACCCTCTTGAGGGAAACACTCCATGGCCCCGGCCAAATAGCTTCTACGGGACAATTTATTATGCAAAGAAACAAAGTTACAAATGAGCTTCTCATAATCGATCAACTAAACAATAACCCTCCATGCTCTTTAAATAAAGATCATGGACCAATCGGGTGTTAAGCCACGGATCAAGGTTAGGTTTGATCTAAGAGAAGTTGAGTCGTCGGATCACTCTATGTCGGGAACATATCGTGACCGTCGGATTAAGTATTTACAAATGCATACTAAAGAAACACACTATCCCTAACGGATATATTACACAAGTTGATCTTAACTAACTCCTAAGTGTCTAAATATCCTAACACAATAGAGTTTTATTACTTCTTCTAATTTACTTACATATCTTCTTGATCCCTCATAGAGTAAGAAAACATCATCAATGGAAAAAAATGAGTCAAAAAATAGATCTCCCCAATTATATACCTTTCAAGAGCTATATCTTCTTGCATCTAGTGAAGTTCTATTAAGTCCTTTGTCTACTATCAAGAAGAGTAGGTTTGATAGAGGATAACACCACCTAAGGTGTCACGGTCTTGGCGAGGAGGGTTCCTTGACCATCACCCATGCCCACAAAGAGGCTTTGATAGACTCGTATCTACCAACAATGGGTAGGGAACTTGGTGGCAGATAAGAGGAAGTCGAAGTGACTGTGGTGCCTCTAGAAACTATAATGGCATATCGAGATGACACTGGAAGTGGAGACTTCCTGGGATGTGATGTTGTAGACGTAGTGGAATTTTGTACATTATCCATCTAGATACCCGAGTCCCAACTGATGCTCGATCAACTCAGGAAAGTAGGTTGCAATCCAGTAAAGATGGAGGCAATCCTAGAGTTCTTAAGAAAGAAGTTTCACTTGCAATGTGATGATTCAAGTGAAAGGAAGACTAAGGAGGAAGATACCACCTTGGGAACCCTTCGACATTGCAATGATCAACAAGATGAGAGGCATGTTTCAGAGAGCTCAATGCACCTTGAGGGGGATGTTCATAGGACTCCGCCACCTTTTGAAGGGACAAGTAAGTCAGCAAGTCGACATGATAAGAAGAGATAACAATGACCTGAGGTGGATGAGACACCTTAGGTGGCAGCAACGTATAACTCTTGTTGGGATGCAAGAGTGGGAGATATGAGCCACCTTGAGAACCATGCAGAAGAAGATGTGGATTTGTGTAAGTTGGATTTTGGTATTGTGGAATCTAAGCTAATAACAACCCGATTGGAACAACTAGGTTGTATTCCTTCTAGAATAGAAGTAGCCTTGAAGTACTTGAGAAACAAACACAAGTCATATGGGTGGACCATTAGCATATTTGGAGGTAATGGCCTTCAGCACCAGTTTCCATTCTTCCAAGGATGAAAGTGAGTTTATTAAATCATTTCCTTTAGCACATGTAGTGAGGCCGTAGGTACTTGGTGAGGGTGCCTTAGAAATTCGGCCAAGAAGAGATGTGAAAGGCGTGAGAAGGGACCATGAAGTGGTGTTGTGAATATGAGTTGAATTGTAGAAGGCAATTCAACAACATTGAGGAAAAGGTGATGACTTTGACTTGGCTTAGCGAAACTACACAAGAGAACCAAAGTGTGGGGGGGAAAGGTATTTTTGGACTTGAGGAATTTCGTTCTCATGGGGTTGAGCATGACAGCTGGATTATCTACCCATCCAGTTCAACACACAGAGATGCATAAAGAACGAAGACTTGATCTAATTGACTGAGTACAAAGCAATAGTAGGTTAAGAAGGGTGTGATGGATGGACAGTTTGGGAGGCTTCTTTGGAAGACTCAGTTGAAACAATAGGTGCCAGGTGTAGCGTGGAGTGGGGGAGGATGTCATGGTCTTGGAAAGGAGGGCACCTTGACCATCATCCCTACCCAGAAAGAAGCTTTGATAGACTTAGTGAGTGATCGACTACGTGATGGATTGAGTTTCATGTGGAGGAGAGTGAGCAGGTGAAACCCACACCCCTCGATTGAACACCCATGACAAGAAGGTAGTAGTTACTGAACAAGAAATCCAATGAAATGGTAAGATAGAACAAATTGAAGCGGACTTGACTTGAGAGATTAGTGGATTTCCCGTCTGCAAGTGGACCCGAGAGTTGGGAATGTGGTGAGACACCCACTTTGAGTGGCATAGCATCTGGGCAACATTGTGGGCATGCAGGCTCATCGACATGATGAGGGGATTCAACAAAGTGTTCAAAAAAGGTACCAAGTGTGTGCTCTAAGGGTGAAGAACCTGGCAAGGTGGTGGGAGAGGTTTCAGCAGGAGAATCCCATGTGACATGTGATTCTACTCACCTTGGAAGTGGGCACACCCTTGGCATCGAATTTGAAGCATATACATATGAGGATCATTGAGGCTCAAAGCATGAATTGCACTTGTGCAAGAGATCAAGTGCAACACACTACCTAGTTGCAATAAGAAGGAAGCAACAAAGGTGACTTAGGGAGAATGGTGCACAACTGGGAACTGGGCATTCGAGTGCACTTTAGGAGAGACAACATGAATTGGGAATAGTTTGGGTGACTGGAATCCCATAGGTAGAATGCAAGCAAGTGCCACAGGAGGCAGATGTGCAGGTGCAATAGGGGAAGTTTTTCAAAGTGATGGGAACGACTTGTTCATGAGTTATGTTATAATTTCGGTGTTCCAAGATATTGTACTCTTGGTATCATACTTGTATAAATATATTGGATTCTGGCATGCCCCATTAAGGATTTTCCCAGCACACTTGTGTTCTCTTTTTATTCTTTAGGAAAATTGTAAAAATTTATAACAAGACTAAGAGTATGAACAATTGCTAAGTGTGTGAAGTGCTAGGTGTAGTCTAGTGAGCGCACCTCAGGTTGATTTTCCATCAAAAGTTGTTTCCAACTAGTGTTGCGTGGCCAAGGTAGAGAACATGACTTCAGTCCTAGGTCAGATCCTTGGTTCGTTCTGTGATAGAAGGCCTCTTGAGGGTCTAGAAAAACTATATGTTGAACCATAAATTAAGACGACAAAGACACTGAGGTTTGGTAGTTGATGATCCATTTTAGAAAGTGAACTGAAAAACCACTTGGTCGATCAACATGAGCCTCAAATACACTAAATTGCCTAATAATATGCCTTAAAGAGATCCATTTTCATAGCCATAGCTGATAATTTTATTTATTTACTTATGAAATGCATCCCCTCTTGTCCTACTCCAATAGCATAATATATTTTCCTACAGTGAAGGAAGCCAAATTGTACATTGGAAATTTTCTCGAGGGGGAGCTTCTTAACCCTCAAAGTAATGATCTTGGCTATAACCTTGAAAGTACAACTACTTAAAGAAATAGGCTACTAATCATTAAATGAACTGGGATTGTCTTTCATTGGGACTAAGGTAATAAAAGTAGTGTTGAAGCTTGCCATAACCTTCCAAGGATTCCTTGAATCCTATATTACCCTCAAAAAATCATATTTTGTCATTTCATAACAACTCATAAAAATTCTACTATCTAACCATTGGGAACGGGGTTCTTATCCTTTTGAAAAACTATGTAGTACCACTTGCAATTCTTCTTTAAAAACTTCCTCCATTAACCTCTTATTGTCCACCTCTGCCACAAATGTTGAAAAGTAAGAAGTGATTTTGACTACCTCCGCAATTGTTGTCCTCTCTTCCTTATTATATATCGTCCCAAACAATCCACGTGTAATTCAAAGGAATCCTTAACACTATGGGTTGTAGTGCCATCTTCTCTCTAAACTTCCTATATTGTGTTTAATTTACATAATTATGGAAAATTTTTGTGTTCTCGCCACCTTTTAAATGAAACTAATTCTTGTTCATCCTTCATTATTTTCTCATGACTCCAAAAAGATATTACCTTTTTAGATGCCTTTAGATTAGAGACAAATTGAATGTTAGATTGATTCCTACAAAGAATTTTCATAAAATTTTAATTCAACTTTACGAACTGCAAATTCATTATCCTTTAACCAAATAAAGTTAAATTTGAAATAAATTAAAAAATTAAATTCCTCCTTTACAAATTGAATAAACTAACTAATATAATTGGTTGACAATCATACATCCTTATTGTGATATTCCTCCATATATGAACAATTTTAATGGATTCAACATCCATGAATCCTACTTCCTCCAATTTATTAACACAAAATTCAACCAAAAGATCGTATTATACATCATTGCACCAAATCTCATCTTTACTCAAAATGAAATTCAAATCCCCACTTAGTGAAACAATGCTTCTCCTCGAGAAATCTTGAGCCAACAAATCGATATGACATCATAAACAACATTATTCCTAAAAGATGTCCCATTCCCCTTGTGCACATAAATAGAAGATTGGATATTATAATCTATTGTTGTATCCATGAAACCCTCACTCCCATGATCACTCATCTTCAAAATCCACTAAGAAAGAAAAGGTAAATGATCTCTTGGAGAAAAATGATAACCCTTTTAATGGGTAAAAAAAATTCACATAATCGATTCCTATACACTGGCATACGTTCATACCCAACCCTACATTGATATACTCATGAGATCACATATATAATTTAAAATAGTTACCTTACCATTGTGACAAATTCCCAGCAATTATTAATGCCATATTGTAACACCAAAACAAGTGGAAAAAAAAACACATCACATGATTCACATCATATTTATTAAAGTACCCATATGTATGAGGAATCTTAAAGATAGGTACCCACATGAATCAAGAATCTCAATCACGGGCAGTCCTTATTAGGCTTTGAACATATGGCCCATGTGATTAAATTATTTCGAAAAATTGGAATCCAACCAATTGTGAGCCTCATTATATTATATTAGTTTCTCAATACATCACGTTCAAACTGTTAAGAGTTGTAATCTCAATGGTCCTAAGTTGGTTAGTTAGTTGAGTCAATGGTCCTAAGTTAGTTGAGTTAGTTGTTGACTAAGACATTAGTTGACCCATGGTATTCACTGGCCCATAGTATTAGCCAGTTGTTTTGAGTCTTATGAGAAACTATATATGTGTGTTTAATAATGAGAAGGCAATCAATATGCCCTTTGTGTTTCCGCTCTTATTCTGTGTATCTGCAAACTTTATCATGGTATCAGAGCTGACGGCCTGATCCTTAAATCTTGTTTTTTGGGTAGGCCTTTTCAGAAACCGGAGAGCACACACACGCGACTCGAAGTTACAGCACGGGGCAGAGACAGAACACTCAGGCCGCGAATTTTATTTTATTTTTGCTCACGATACGGCGAAGTTGCATTCCAATCCGGCGAAGGGTACCTCAAAAATCCTACTGAAGGGAGGCTGGCGCACCTTGTCTAAAGGGAATTTGCACCGGGCACACCCTTCCTGAAGGACATTTGCATCGGTGGCACACCTTACCTGAAGTAAATCCGCACCGGCTAGCTCACCTCGCTAGAAGAAAATCTGTGCTGGTCTACCTTTACTTAGACAAATTTTGTCCGGCGCACCCCGGAAGCACACTGTGTCAGTTAGAAAGCCACGCCGACCATTTTAAGAGTTGTCATAAGCCATGGCAAGTACGAGCATTGTTCATATCCAGTTTTTGAAGAACTACTGATGCTAAGCCAAAAAATTGGACAACGTTCCAGCCATTGATTGAAGAAGATCGATTCTTGCAGAGATCGATCCAAGAAAAACCTGTGTAGAAAAAGGTGGAGAAGATCTGGAGTTTCTATCCAGTTTTCGAGAAGATCTGAAGTCTGAAGGACCACTGATATTGAAGAAAACCAAGAAGATCGAAGATGGTGCTAGAAGAACTACGAGAAGAAATCGAAGAGGTAAGTTCAATCTATTGATTTCAATAGGTTCATGGAAAACCTTTGATGAAGACAATTATGAATTATGGTCATTAAAAATTAGGGATTTTTAAGGTCACAAGATCTATGGCATTTTGTAGTTGAAGAGGATCCTAGTGATCTAGAATCATTTCAGAATTTGACAGAGTATCAAAAGGAAAGAAGGCAAGTTGTTTCCTTAAGTATCATACAAAATGGTATAGATTATTCCATCTTTCATAACATTTCAAGCGTTTATACTCCCAAAGAAGCTTCAAATATATTGAAAGCAGCGTTTAGTGACAATGAACCTGAAGTAGAAGAAGTTGAAGCAGAGTTTAGTGAAGAGGAACCAGTTGACTTTGCAAGGCATGCAAAGCACCAGGAATCCCACAGTGAAGTGGAAGACAACCAAGAAGACTGTGTTTATGATGCAGCCAATGATTAAGTAAGCTCAGCAAAGCTTGTTGATCTAGATCTATTTGTTGATGATAGTGAAAACAAACCTATCAATGTTGAAGTCCCTAGTGATGTGAGTGATAGTATCTTAGAGAAAGAGACAGTTGATAGCAGTAGTGATAGTCTCTCAGAAAAAGAGACAGTTGATAGCAGCATAGAAGTTGCAGCATCATGTTCATCATAGAACCAGAAAACCAAAATTTTGAGGAAGCTATATGAGCAAACTCCTATTATTGATGAGCAGTATGAGTATGCTCTATTTCCCTGTCAGCCCACAGTTTTTGAGGAAGTAGTGAAGGATGCACATTGTGTACAAACTGCAACAGTCATTCAGAATGATGATGTAGCTGCCATTGAAACACCAGAAGAAGAAGATGAGGAAGATGTGGAACACAAAGATGAAGAACATGAAGAAGTGAAATCTCTCCAAGAAGATGTGAAACTCAATGAAACGAGAGAAGAGGAAGATGTGAATGCTCTCCAAGAAGAGTTGAAATATATATATATATATATATATATATATATATATATTTTTTGCTGACAACAATTTTGAGTGTGCAGGTAAAATGGATAGCAACATACAATATGTTGAAACAGAAGAAGAAGAAGACTTGCACTATATTCCAGCACCAATGAAAAGCAATAACACTGATTATTATGCAGAAGACAAAGAAGATGTTGAAGAACACCTACTTAGCATCAAGTTCAAGAAGACAAAGAAGAAGCAGTCCAAGTACACATCAAGGAAGAAAGTAAAGCTTAAGTTTATTTGAATGAAATGTATGCCTAGCTGAGACATAGACTAGCAGGCACAACACTTAGGCATTGATAGTGCTAACCACACCATCCCACTTGAGATTAAGGGGGTGTGTTAAGAGTTGTAATCTCAATGGTCATAAGTTGGTTAGTTAGCTGAGCCAATGATCCTAAGTTAGTTGAGTTAGTTTTTGACTAAGACATTAGTTGACCCATGGTATTCACTGGCTCATAGTATTAGCCAGTTGTTTTGAGTCTTATGAGAAACTATATATATGTGTGTGTTTAATAATGAGAAGGCAATCAATATGCCCTTTGTGTTTTTGCTCTTATGTCACAAACATCTTTCTGTGTCTCTGCAAACTTTATCACAAACATCTTTAATAAAGTTTTTATAACACTAGTTTTATAGAGTATTGTGAGGAAGTTGATAAAGGAGAAAGAACATTAAAACATCTTTGAAATGTGATAAATATAAATTAGAATATTCAAATAACTTTGAAATGTGATCAATTATAAGCTTAACTTTGAAATGTGATAAATTATAAGTTTAAATTATTATTTTTTAAATCTGATAAGTCATTAAATTCTTATAAATTTAGTTTTAGTGATTATAACTTTATTTAGAATTGACAAAATATATTAAAAAATATTAAATTACTTCTTTATTTAGAATTGACAAAATATATTAAAAATATTAAATTAGTTCTTTTCAGAGTTTATAGAAATTATTATGTAACACTATTTTTTTGAAAAGTATATAAAGTTTAGAGGTCCAAGTTTCAAAATTTTTAAATACATATTTTTACCTCAAAATTTTTGAGGGTGTTTGAAGTTACCCAAAACCTTGAGAAATGTTTTATAATTATTTTTTTTCAATCTATTCTTAAAAATAGAATTTTCCATATGTATGAGTTTTCTGGCCTCTTTTCTAATCATTTTTACCCAATATAGAGCAACAATTGTTGGCATATAAGCTATAAGCTGTTTACCATTTTCTTACTCATTTTATAGGGATTTGTTTTGGGTTTGTTGGAGATTGATTGTTGAGAGATTCTTTTATATTGATATCATAGATCATTATATATTTGTATCAAGTTTGAAGATAATAAAAAGGATGTGAAGATTTGTGTATGTGAACCATGTCTCTTATCTTAATTTCTAAGAACAATTCTAGTGTAACATAGTATTTCCAAGAAGTATTAATTTCATTTTTATAATAAAAATATTAGATTTTGAATAATAAAAAAATTCCTTTTAATTAAATATTAAAAATATATTTTAAATATTTAAATAATAATCTTTTTTAAATATCCAAAAAAAATTCACCTGATTTCCCTCCATAATATGGAAGTAGAAAAAATCAAAATCATGAAATAAAAAAAATCAAGATCATAGAACGTTGGTCTCTAATCAAGATCATTGTTTCACCTGATTTTTTCTCTCTCAGAATATCCTTAGGGTTTGGGCTGTCACCTGATTTATAGAAAAAATAAAAATCATCCAACGAAAAAATCAAAATCATAGAATGTTTAGACAACTGGCTTTGAATAAAGGATATGAAATGCAGCTTGTGACCATAAAGAATTTATCGACAGTAGGTTGAAACTATGATACCTAGGCGGCGTACAAAATATGTTGTGGAGGGTGTCGACATATTACTTTTGTCCTGTTGCAAAAAAGAGAACAGTATGATCTATCAGTCAGGATCTGCTGTCTGATGTTGTTACATTAATGAGCCCTCTTCTTGTAACTATTCAGAGAACTCGGGCCCTCTCTGATTGTAACATCACATCGATGGAAATCACGCGCCATGGCCGCGGGCCGTATGTTTTGACTTCACGACGCAGCCTACACATTGCAATATTACTGGCCTGTTTCTCAATCCGAAAAACATTGGGACTAATTTACCGACAGTTCTCGCAGATGAGTTGTCTCCTTGAACTTTGAATTATAAACAGAGACTGACCAATTGTGAGAAGACCAATCTTTTATATATAGGACACTTGTACAAACGCTTAAGCACGATAAAAATAATTTGTGTTTTGAAATTTGTTAACTTGTTTTTGCTTTCCTTGAATCAATGACAACGGGCAGTGGGGCACATTCTTTTCATTTTCTATGTATACAGGTCTACGTCTCTTTACCCAGTACTCAAATCATTTAGCATCCTGCTAAAAACTCATCGAAAAGCAATGCAATCTTACGTAAAGCAAAATCGATTTTGGTCCCGCAATTGATTAAAGCTGAATACCTCCCTCTGTTTTGGGCACGCATAAAGTTCAATGTGATTTAGACCAAGCGGTCTTGCTAACCAGCCTGTATAACACTTTTTTCTCATATCTCTTTACACGTGCCTATGCCTCGCTGCAAAAATGAGGCAGTCTCCTCCTTTAGCTGACGTCCGCCCTACTTTATCTGTTACTGCAAATATACCCCGTTCGCTCCATCTCTACGTTCGTCCGGAGTTGAGTGAATGAGTGTGGTCTGGATTCATATTCCTTATATTCTTTGTATTTGCATTCAAAGGGTTTCATTTAACATCATGAAGTCTGCAAAGATTATGAAGATTGCGCCATCTGATATCGTGAAGATGGTGTGGCATGCGGTGGCCGAGGCTGCACCTGATCATCTCAAAGCCGACGTTGGCAAAGCGAACGCCTTTGTGTTTGAGCTGCTCAAGAAGAAGAAGACGCGCGCCTTTGGAGGTATCACAGTAAATTACTACAGGTCTCTCCTCCACTTACCCAAACCCTGCAAGAAGCCCTACAACGTTTCATCTTCTGCATTTCACCGCTGCAGCCAGTTATTAGTTATGATGCCTGCAGCGCCCGCAATGATGACGATGATAATGATTCCAATATAAATCCTGTATCGAGTTTTATATTGAAGAGAATTAATGAAGAAAGGCTGAATCTGGATGGATGAAGAGATTGATCATTTTTTAAATTATCAACAACCATGTGTCTGAATAAGTTCTAGTAAATTGGCCATATACACCAAAAACAATAATATGAAAAGTATATGTCCAATTTAAGTCTGACTTATTCTGACACATTAATCATATTAATATAATTGTTGCTCTCCAAAATATTATTTAAATATAATATTCAAATATTTATAATATAATAATTATTAAAAAATAATTTAATTAAATACTCTAAAATTTATATTAATAACTAAAAATAAAAATTAATCTAGGATATTGAATAAAGTAACTTTATTTATTTAAGTATTTATACAATAATTTAATATAGTTTTTAATTAAATGCAAATAATAATAATAATAATATCAATATCTCATTCAAAATAATTTAATATAATATAAAATTATTATATTAATTTTATATAAAAAAATTAATAATAATATAATTTATTAAAATATTATAATTTAATTATGATATTATAACTATTCATGGTATAATTAAAATATTATCGTTTTATAGAATATAAATGTTTAATTAATAATATTATTATTTTCTTAAAATGATGTAATAAAATAATAATAATTAAAAATAATTTAATTCAAATTATTATTATTCAATTAATATTTTAATACTTTAGCCTATGATAAAAAAAATTATAATTATTTTATATAGCAATATAAAAAATATTATAATTTAATCAATAATATATTATTTAATTTTACATAATATCTAATTTTAAAATATTATAATTTATTCATAATATCTAATTGTACATATTGCTGTATTTTATTCATACTAAATAATTGACGAGAGGAGAACTGTCTACTGTCTATTTAACTTATTTGCATTAATGAAATTTAATTAATTTATTAGAAAATACAGCGAATTCTTGGCAGCATTTGAAAATGTGTATTTATGGTTTAAATCAAAAGATTTAACTTGATTTTAAATTTATTTCATATTGAGAAATTTCTTCACTCTTTAATTAATAATAAAGATTGTTCTTTAATTCATAATAAAGATTGTTGTATTAGAATAACATTATGTAAATAAAAACAAATAAAAGCCTTTAAGGAATAGGAAGCAATACAGTTGGTGCCATTTTCATGGCACAGTTGGTGGCATTTTCATGGCAGTAGAAGAGCTCTGTCGTCCACGCTCCAATTTGAGCCATGCCCATGGGTTGTTGGGGATTCTGTTGAGGACGAACTGAAGGATGTGGCTGCGGTTGATGATAATTACTTGGTTGAAGGTTGAACTGGAGGCGGCTGCTGAGGCCACTGGAAAAGCTCTGGTTGTTTGTTTGTTTCAAGCCGGTCTCAGAATATTAGCTTCCAGTAAATAAAAAACAAAAGGTGTGTCGGGTCCCTTTATTTGTCTAGCTATAACTCAAGACCAAGTATATTAATTGTAGACAATTGGGCAAGATAATACTATGGAATATCAAATGGTCGTGTATTCGAATATAATGATCAATTCAAGCGTTGCAATTAACAAAAACATTGCAATTCCATTATACTCTATGCAAACAAATATTTAGATTATATGCAAACAAACATGATGTAGTTCCAACCTCCACAATTAACGAAAACATTGCAATTCCATTATGCAAACAAATACTTAGATTATATGCAAACAAACATGATGTAATTCCAACCTCCAGCAAACTGATTGAAGCTGGCGCCTAGCTTACCCGCTAGACTATTTGGGTAATTCCAACGAATTTTAAAATGTTATATATTTAATTCAATATTTAATTGGTCTCTGGACATTTCCATTACATTATATGTAGACAAATAGTTAGATTATATGCAAACAAACACGTTGCAATTCCAACCTGCAACAAACTGATTGAAGCTTGCACCTAGCTTATCCGTCGACTGATTGAAGCTCGCGCCTGGCTTACCCATGGGTTATTCCTGCCAATTTTAAAATGTTATAAATTTAATTTGATAAAGTTGTAAATATTTAATTCAGTATTTTATTGATCTTTGGGCAAGTGTTGTCCTTACCTATCATGGTTGGTAACTACCCCTGGTTTTGCAATCCGGTTAGTTGTTTCATGCTTGGTAAAGCAAGGTAGCATAAATTTACTTTGCATTTCACACTGCCTAATAAAGTTTCGTCCATTCACCTGGCTTTAATCATGTTACATGTGCCAGGATTCGATATCATTTCCTAGACTAGCACGCAACAAGCAAGCACACCTGCCATGCAGCAAGCAAGCACACCCATGCAAGGTAGAGAAATGTGGCAGATGGCACGTTGGTAGGAGCAGTAAAACAATCCTCACTCTTTCAAGCGGCCATGGACTATCTGGAAGAGAGAATGAACTGAGCTACGAAATCAAGATAATAACAATGGCACCCTGTGGCAGTATAGAGAAATCAACAACACAAGGTAAGCCGATACTATCCTGGGCATCGACAAAGGGTAAGTCGATCAAGAAAAAAGAAGGTAAAATGTTTCTTTCCTGGGTATTGACTGAGGGTACGCCAAGGGATTAGAAAACATGCTTTAGAACATGAGAATAAAGGAACCAACCACCAGTTTAATATTGATGGATGGATGTTGAAACATGCATTGGCGATATGTAGCTGCTACCAGGAAAGACTCCTAGGAATAGGATTTATCCATTCTATGCAAGGGGAAAATACCGAGTGGGCAAAAGAAGGCATGAATTCTCAAATCCTTAGAGAACAGAAAGGAGAAAGCTACAAGTTGGTAAGAAATCCTTCTCATCAAGCATAAAAATTCATAAATTTAGAATCCAACTAAAGAAATCCATTGTTGGAATTGGAAACAGTCATAAAGCCCTGAGATTAAAAATTCATAAATTTAGAATCCAGCTAAAGAAATCCATTGTTGGAATTGGAAACAGTCATAGCCCTGATATTTTATCATACAAATGACTAGCAAATGAAAATGGAAGGAACAGTGTCAAAGTCAAAAGCCCCTGTCTATGTTATCTCACTTTATTGGCTCCTCTGGAAAATGGTAAGCAGTTATTTTCTCACATAATTAGATCATCCCTATCCAATTTGAAAAAAATTCTGAAAAAAAAATAGAAAAGATAGATTATTAACTGGCTCCATTTTCCATGAATGAATCGTTAACCACATTTCCTTGAATGTCGAATGAACATGATAATTAATTTTTCAGATTGAAATGGCACGGGAAAATTAGTATTCTAACAAATTACCATTATAAGTTGCAATCAATTCAGATGTATACGATTTAGCTGAGCTTTCTAAGTCTACTTTATGATTCAAAGCATGTTGATAGATCTGACCGCCTGAGGTAGAATTCTGAACCTCGGATGTGTGACCTCCAGGCTCCAGCTGATTGCTAAAGCTATGAATACAAGTTACAGTTAGCAGGAGCAAACCCGGTCCTAGAATTTTCCAGATCATATTCTATCCAAAAATTCTGGTGGTGATAGTTTCCAATGATATGAATTTCCAAATGTGAAGCAGTAAACAGCGTCCCTGTCATTATCTTCGCCATTAATGTTCTCTTTTGGTATTCGATAAAGCAGCTGGTTCCTTCCACTTTTACTTCTACAGAATCAAACAAAAGAGTCACAGGAGGAAGCAGAGGAAACGCAGCCATTTGAGGCAGACCGTAACACAAGTCCAGAACTCCTTGAAACCTGAAATCCCCGTTCTTGATGAAAGGCACACGGCCTTGAGTCTTAAGCATGAATTCCTGTTTCAATGCCTTGTAAACAAGGACCATGAGAAACGAAAACTGTGTACCAGAGTCCATCATAGTCTGCCTGGCTCCTGTGTTGTCGGGCATGAATACAGACTGTGGCAATGAAAGGAGCTTGTCTCCAACCTTGATACCTTTAAGGCCAACACTGTAGGCGACCTTATTGAAATCTGGAAGTGGCTGAGAAAGACTTACCAGAGGCGTATACTGCATTGAGCTATTACAACACAGCAATTGATCTTCAAAGATCAAGACACCTAAAGACGACGAGGAGTTTACAGAATCTGAAATACAGTAAGAGAATTTCTTGGGGTAATTGCTTCCCAATTGCTGGACGAGCTCCTCGATTTAGACCCATTAGTCCTGTGGTTAGCTGAGTATCACTAGAATTATTACTGAGGATCACTAGAATTATTACTGAGGATCACTAGAGTTAACGCAACCAAAAACCAGACCTGTTTTTACCCAGAGTTACATTTTCTCGCCCCAGATTTCCTTGGAGATGGCAGATCTCTGGTTTGGAATTGCAGGGTATTTCTCCGTAGGAAGTAGATACAAAATGGAAACAAGTGGAATACATGCAACACAACATGCTAAGGCATGCAACGACACCGGAAGCATGCAAAACAACAGCTGAAGGGATCTGAGCCATTGATTAGCCTCTGCATCGAATTGAGGCCAAATAAGGCTTACAAACCGAGGATTGGTGAATTGGCAAAAATCAGTTTAAAACTTTGGTATAAAACTCATTGTAAATTGTGCCAGATTAATAGAAATACATCTGATCGATTCCTATAGTCCCTGCTACCTGCAGGCAGGGACTAATAAGAGGCGGACACCAAGGACGGATTTCTTTAGTTACTTCAAAGCATCCAACGCTGGACAAGAATTTTTTCTCTTCCAATTCTATATACAGAATTCATAGCTATCTCAAATTTACAAGTAGTGCTCGCGTAGTTTAAAAAAAATGATATGTATCAGTTAGAGCCACAAGGTTAGCTATTTCAATCTCTGACGACCCATAAATTCATGGTCTGTAAACTAAGTGCTCCTGGCAAGCATCTCCTGATATTGCCGATATGACCTCTGTTTCTCCAGTAGGAAATTTTCATGAAATGTAGAGATGAAATCATTGGCCAATCGATCAATCTCTTCATCCAGATTAATGGGCGTTTCTTCATTAATTCTCTTCAATATGAAACTCGATACAGGATTTATATTGGAATCATCATCATCCTCATTATTGCAGGCGCTACAGGCATCATAAGTAATAACTGGCTGCCGCTCATATGAAGAAGTGGCGGCACCAGCAGAAGATGAAACGTTGTAGGGCTTCTTGCAGGGTTTTGGTAATTGGAGGAGAGACCTGTAGTAATTTGTTGTGATATGCCCATAGGCGCGCGTCTTCTTCTTGAGCGCGTCAAACACAAAATCCTTCGCTTTGGCGACGTCGGCTTTGAAATGATCTGGCCGTGCAGCCTTGGCGACCGCATGCCACACGATCTTCACAATATCAGATGGTGCGATCTTTAAAATGTTTGCAGACTTCATGATTATAAATGAAACACTTTTGCTTCAGAGCCAGAAGATCACTTGACTCTGAATGCAAATCTTAAGAATATAACGAATCTGAATGCAGAGCACTCGTTCACTCAACTCAACTCCGGACGAACGTAGAGATGGAACGGAGGGGGTATATATATAGTTGCAGATAAAATAGGGCGGACGTCAGCTAAGGAAAAGAGACTGCATAATTTCTGCAGCGAGGCAGAGGCACGCGTAAGGAGAAATGAGAAAAAAGTATTATACAGGCTGGTTAGCAGGTCCGCATGATCTAAATGAAATCTCACTTTATCCAACAGTTCGACGGTATCGAGTTTGGCGGCAAAACAGAGGTTGGTATTGAGATTGCTCGAATCTGAATACAGTCGATTCAACTTTAATCAATTGGGCCACCAAAATCGATTCTGGTTGCTTTCTCCCGATTTCCCATCGCGCTTTCCGATGAGTTTTAACAGCAGAGTGATTCACAGCTGATCAGATGCCAAATGATTTGAGTGCTGGGTAAAGCTGAGACGTAGACCTCTAATCTGCCCACTTACAAAGGTACAAAGCGAAAAGAAGCCAACAAATTTTAAAACACAAATTATTATTTTCTAATGGTTAAGCTAAAGTTATCCGTGAGATATAGAACATTGTGTGGTTAGTGAGACTTAAGACACCTCTAAGCTGAAAGCTGAAAGGTAGTCGATTTACATATTAAATGTTTGTTATGAGTTTCTTTTATAATTTTGCAATTGTGTATATATATATATATAAAAGACATCGGTCTCCCAATAGAGATTCATTGGTCTCCCGATAGAGATTCATTGGTCATTCAATGGTGGCGAGATGTGTAAATTATATTAAGAAAGTGGTCATTACATTAATATTGATAGGTGTTTATATTTACATCGATAGTTACATCAATTGAGATTTTGGACTTCTTTGATTGGATCAACAAGATTACGTAACAAGTGTACAATGGAAATAAATAACATTTGTTTTTATGTTTATATTAATTAGTTTAATGTTTAGTCTTTGTTTAACAACCAGTCATCTCCACAAAATTAAGTGGTTCGTTATACCTATCTATGTTCGTGCCACTTTACTTGTGGTGTGCTAGTTTAGAATTTGGGGTGGAGTAGTATCTATGCTTTTCCTAGATTGCAAGAGGATGAGATAAGTGTCCACATTATGTTTATGGCAATTGTTCCAAATTATAAATAAAAAGAATATAAAAAATAATTGGTAATGGATGCATGAATAACTTGAATCATGTTTCGGTAGGTGTTGATGTTGTTTCTGGGGTTGGGTGCCCTGTAGGAGGTTTTGGGGGTCTTACTGATGGTAGAGTCTCAACTGATTCGGAATTGCTCGAGGTTGGCTCTTCGAAGGTGGATGATTTGATCATTTTGGGTGAAGCAGGTTATGGGGTTTCGGTTGAAGAGGGTTCCATTACACCTTTACCTATTTTCTCAAAAAATCCTTCTTCAAACCCTTTAGTTCAGTCGGTAATTCGGCTCATTTTAGGAATGTCACTTTAAGAAAAGCTAGGAAGAAGGAGAGATTGAGGGAAGACTTGATCAGGGATGAACCTCTGGACTACACACCTATTTCTGAGAGGATTGATGTTCATGAGGAGGTGGTTGGGATGTCTGGTATTCATGGGGGCCTTAGAGCAATTCCCCCCTCATATGGGGTTTTTTAATGTCTATCTACTCTTTGAATATCCAGGGGTTCGGTAGGGTTGTGCGAGTTAGGGCCCTACTAGACCTTATTACTACTACTCGACCTGGTATCATTTTGGACTATAATCCGGTTGATAGGTTCTGTTTAAAGTTAAAAGAGCTTAAGGGTAAGGTCTCTCAGTGGATCCACCAGATGAAGAAGCTTGATAGACAGGCTCTTATTGATGTTGAATCTAAATTGCAGTTTCTTTATTTATCCAATTTGGAGGCTCTGTTGGATATTAATGAATTTGAAATGTTGAAACTATTGGAAGCTGAAAAGGATAAATTATACCTGAAGGAAGAATGGGAGTGGCAGTTGAAAAACCGTGCACTCTGGGTACAATCTGGAGATACAAATTCTAGATTTTTTCACACTTATGCATCTGCTAGGAGGAATATTAATACCATTTGGAAGATTGTTAATCCGAAGGGTGTAGAAGTGTCTGGTGGGAAGGAGCTCCAGGAATTGGCCATCATACATTTCTTTGATATCTATAAAGATGATAAAGGCTGCGACCTACTCTCACAACTTCATGTGGCTAGACTATTTCCTAGATTCTTTGGTGATGAGGAGGTGGTAGAGATGAATTCTGAGGTTACTCTGGAGGAGGTTGAGAGTACGCTCAAGTTGTTTTCTAAGGAGAAAAGCCCAGGACCTGATGGTTGGCCTGTGGAGCTTTTTCAACATTTCTTTGATTTTATGGGTGATGAACTATTAAAAATGGTGGAATACACTAGAACTTAGTGATACATTTCTGGGGCACTAAATTCCACCTTCCTTACTCTTATCCCGAAGGTGAATGATCCAAAGTCTTATAATGATTTTAGACCTATTGCACTATGTAATCTTGCTTATAAAGTGGTTTCGAAAATTATTGTGGGTAGGTTGAAGCCTATTTTATCTAGACATATCTCTCCTGAGCAGTTCGGATTCCTACAGGACCATCAAATACATGATGTTGTTGGAATTACACAGGAGCTTATACATACTGTTCAGATTAAAAATATGAAGGCCATAATTCTTAAAATGGACCTTGAAAAGGCCTATGACAAGGTTAGCTGGGATTTCCTCAGAATTATATTGATACAAATTGGAGTTCCTGCCATTGCTATCAGATGGATTATGACATGTGTAAACTCGATGAATATTGCTATGTTGGTCAATGGGGCGCCCACCACTTTCTTCATTTGCTCGAGAGGTATTCAACAGGGCTGTTCATTATCACCATTATTGTTTCTGCTGATCATGGATGGACTTAGTAGGCTAATCAAGAAGGCAAAGTTGGAAGGTAAGATTAAAGGATTAAAAATTTATAAAGATTTATCCATCACATATGCATTGTTTGTCGATGATGTTTTAGTTGCTGGTACTGAATCGGTGGATGAATGGAAGGCATACCAGAATATTATTAATATTTTTTGTAAGGCATCTGGCATGAAGGTCAGCCTGCATAAATCTTGTTTATATGAGAATCTAATTGGGAATGATATGATTAGAGTTATCCAGTCGGTGATGCCCTACAACTATTGCAAGCTGTCTCATGGATTCACTTATCTACGTTTTCATTTGAAACCTAACAGATATCTTATTAATGACTGGCATTGGTTGATTAAAAAGTTCGAAGCACGTATCTGTCATTGGACTTTTCGGCTACTTTCTGTTGGCGGTAAGCTCACCTTGCTTAAATCGGTGCTTATGGGGACGCCTGTATATTGGTTTTCCCTTTTCTCAGTGCCATGTGCGGTGATCAATAGACTGAGAAGTATAATGTTTCATTTTCTATGGACAGGGGGATTGAAGAAATCATATTTTTCGATGGTTGGATGGGATCGGATCTCTCTTCCATTTGTTTCTGGGGGTTGGGGAATTAAAGACCTGTCCATATTTAGTGATGCTCTGCAATTGAGGAGTTTTTGGAGGTCCCTATTTGGAAATTCTCTGTGGTCCAAAGTTATTCATCATAAATATGTTAAGTTGAAACTTTCTCATTGGTTCAGGACACCCAGGAAAATTGTTAAGAGGGTTTCTCCTATTTGGAATGGATTTATGAAATTTTACAGCTGACTTGCAACCGAGTTATGCTGGAAAATTGGGGATGGGCGGGAGGTGGCTATTGGCGTAGATCCGATTGCCGGATTGCAATATGAATACAGACTGTCATCTCAGCTTTTAGCATCTTTACGGTCTCAGGGCTTTGTTACTTTGAACTCTGTTGTAAAAAACAATCCACTGAATTATTGGATGAGTGCGGAGGACTTATTACTTCCCAGGAATCTCTGTTGTGAGTGGGAAAGATATGTAAATAATTTGAACAATGCTGGTATTCGTATCAATCATGATGAATATCTTATGGTTTGGGCAGGTAATGTGGACACTGGATGTGTATCGGTTGCCTCTTCTTATAGTTACATGATTAAAAGAAAATGTATTTTTCCCAACCATTGGTGGTACAGGTTCATCTGGTGCTGGTCCATTCCATTGAAAGTTAAATGTTTTCTTTGGTATGTGCTTTCCGATAAGCTCAAAACCTGGGACAATCTCACACGGATGGGTTGGATTGGACCAAGTATATGCATCATTTGCAAGCATAATGCTGAATCATCTACCCACTTGTTTATTGACTGTATATTTTCCCATGCTTTGTGGAAGAGATTTTATCAACATTTTGGTGTTTCTGAGATTTGGGGAGGAAGCAGTGTTGAAGCTAGTCTACATTCCTGGATTAAAAAATGTAAATCATACTCTACTCTGCCGGTTTTTATATGCTGGACTATCTGGTGGGTAAGAAACAAATGTCTTTTTGATAATCAGGTGCCAAATGTGGATAGTACATATAATTCTGTTCTGGGGATTTTTCTGAAATATGAGACTGCTGTTAATATTCCGGTGAAGCGTTGTATTGGACATTTCACTTTGTCTTATAATGATCCTATTCTCATGTTTGATGGAGCGTCCAATTCTGGAAATTGTGGGGTTGGGGAAGTTATTTTTCTCAATGCTGATCATTTCTTCAATTTGCGTCTCAAGTGTGGTTTCGGTACCAATATGAGAGCTGAACTCCTAGCTCTTTGGTGTGTTATCCGGGTGGCTTATTTATTTGTCTTGCCACAAGTTGACATATATGGTGATTCCCAAGTTACCATTAAGTGGGCCATAGGTGAATATGGGTTAAAGGTTTTAAATCTTTCAAACTGGTGCAACATGATTCAAGCTGAATTGCAGCCTTTCCGCAAATTTTCTTTGCAGCATATATATCATGAATTCAATTCACAGGCAGATCAGCTCTCAAAGCAGGCATTAGATGGAGAAGAGGGTCTCCTTTTTTGGGATGAATTCTGTGAAGGCACACTCTATGGCTCGGGATCTCTATTCTTACTTCATTAAGATCTTAGTGTGAATCCTTTTGATTTCTAGGGTGTATAGCACTGGTTATTTTGGAGATCTTTGTAATATTTGGATAATTTGATATTTTGGAAAATATCACTTTTGACTGCATATCATGTACTATTTGATTCACCTAATGAATAACAATAATATTTTTTTTCGAAAAAAAAAAAAAAAAAAACACTTGTAATGACACATTGCCAATGTAGCCACCTCCCATGTGACTGATATCACAGTATTTGCTTTTTACAACAGAACAAAAGTAATATGTCGACACCCTCCACAACATATTCACACCGCCTAGATATCTTACTTTCAACCTATTTCATTACATTCTTTATTGTCACAAGTTGCATGATATATTTTTTTATTCAAAATAGGATAGTAATTTTCATTTTTAGTGGGAGTCGATTAAGGCAAAAAAAAATTAAGGGGCATTTTTCAAGGTGTTTTTCAATAACCTCAAAATTATGGGTGATTAATGATGTAATCGGAGACTTTGGAACTTAGATCGTTGAAACTATATCTGCTATCAAAAATTTTGTAGTTGGAATTTTGTAAAAAATGATTTTAAATATTTTTTATATTATTGTGGTAAAATTTAACATTATTTATAAAGAAAAAAAAGAAATTATTATTTTAAATTATATTTTAAAACCAAAATTTTTAATAAAATAAATAATCTAATAAATTTAATACTTTTAATATATTTTACCAACTCTAAATGCTAATAAAATTGTAATCAATAAGACACTGATAAAATTTTAATCAATTAAACTTGGAAAAACATTCATTAAACCTCTTTAAATATTTTTTTACTCTTAACAACCTATAAATTACTTTTTTATTTTCACAACATAAATTAAATTTTTTTACTCTAAACAACCTATAAATTACTTTTTTTATTTTCACAGCATAATTTATGACAATGTCAATAGTTAAATTTCAAAAAGTTTAACTAATTATTAGCATACTCCATCAAAAATTAATTTATCACATTTCAAAGATGTTGAATGTTCTTTCTTCTTAATCAACTTTATTTCGGTGATGCCTTTAAACTTGATGTTGAATGTTCTTTCTTCTTAATCAACTTTATTTCGGTGATGCCTTTAAACTTTTCAAGCACGTTTCCCTCTTAGTACTTTATAAAACTCATGGAATAAAAACTTTAGTGAAGATGTTGGAACGTGATGCATTAAGAAACTAATATGATATAATTGGAGGATGAGGTTGGATTCAAATTTTCTGAATAAAGTTAAGCAACACATGGGTTAGATGTTCAAAGTTTAATAAGGACTTGTTTTTATTGAGATTTCTCGTTTATCACGGTATTTTTTTTCCTCGAGAAAAAGTTCATATTTTTATTCGAAGTGGGCTATTCTCTTGATCGAGTGCACTCGGGGCCCACCAGTCGTTGAGAGCCCTCAAGGCATGAGCAAATGCCGTCCCCTTTCGTCCCCTCTCCCGCTGGCCGTCTGCCTCCCCCCTCCGGCGACGGCACCCTCCGGCCCTCCTCCGATGCCCACGGGTCCCCACGCTGCCAGGACCTGACAGAATCCTCCAGTAAATCATAGTCTACGGATTTCCTGCAGTTAATGCATGGCAATTTTGAATGTAGAGCAAGGGAGAACCCTCCTCCTACCGCCAACTCTTCCATTCATCGATCCCCTGCCATCCTTTGCCTCCCCTACGCTCGAACCAGTGCTCGAACGAAACTCTGTCGAAGCAACCAATGGCCTCCAGCCCACTTCTTCCAGTTGTTGGCTTTGAACCAATCTCTTCAAGCTCGAACTCAACTTTGTCGAAGCAACTTGGTAAGTGTTTTCTTTGGTACTTTGAAGTGTTTTCTTTGGTTCTTTGGTAAGCCTCTCAGGCCCATCATCCCCCAACTTTTGCAACCAATTAATGCTGCTCAACTGTGGCAATTTGAAGATTATATTGTCATACAAAGTCACAACGAACATTCTTTCGTTTTTCACAGGAAGCAGCCTTTCGTGATCTTAGTTCGAGCAAGTTACTTTTGTTTGGAAACTTATCATAAATATTCCATAAGCGGCCTAATTTCTGAACCTTCCTGCACCTTTAATCCCTGGTTTTCATCATATAACCTACAAACAATTTCTAGTATAACTTTGCTAGAATGGTTAATGATCTCTGATGGCTTACATATATCCGAGCATGCAATATATATTTATATTCTGGACCAGAGGACCTGAGTCAGTCAAAATATATTAGACAAAATATTAGATTTTAATTCAAAGACGTTGAAATTCAATAAATAAACACTAAATATAAATATAGATTGAGTAGTAATATACCTGTTGCAACACAATATATAGAGAGAGCATAAATGAAAGAAGAAATATGATGTAGTGTGTAAATAGAAAACTGATCACGAGTATAAGGTTGAAGCAGGAACTAATTAGTATTTTCCTCTTTCCTCCACCGGTAGTACTAATTAGTATTTTTGGCCTCTTTCCTCCACCACCAGTTAGCAGTTGAGGAGAGGAGGATCTCCTTATTTGCAAGGCGTAAGCAGGCACTTAACATTTCCTCCTCCAAGATTATCTCTCTTGAAATATAAAGCCTATTTTAGAGCATCGTAGGGAGAGCCTTGCAATACAGAGTTCATATGCAGAAAGACACTGAAAGCATTGTAGCGAAAGCTAATGTTGTTATAGGAATTAAGGAGTGATGTCGTTGCTTCTCTTAACAACACCCTATCTGTCAGCTACAACAACTTAGTTCTCTCAGCTGAATTATTTCAAGACCATCTTTTGCCAAATTGCCTAATTTTGTCTGAAAATAATAAGGCCAAAAAGACTGTCAATCATGTTTGGATAAAAACAAATTAAATAGCTTCTATTAGAGTTTCCTAAATAGGTTTCTAGAAACCCTTCTGTTGAAAAAAAAATTCCAGAAACCTTGGGCTACTTTCGTAGTTAACAAAGTTAGTTGATTTTATTCCAATTTAATTGGGTCATCCAATCTAGAATTTGAAAGACTTGTAATCTTAAATAACTTAGTTTATCAAGCTGTGTGAAATCAGTAAACACCAAACAACATATAGTCTGGTTCACAATCAATATACACAATTCATGAGCGAGATAAAGTTACATTTTCTTAGTTAAACCTATATTTATTCAGCATAAAAGTAAGATCCAAAAAAATTTACATATAAAAAACATTACATTTCAATTATGCTAAAGTTTATGGCTATGAAAACAAGATCCAAAAAAATTTACAATGGCCATGTCAAATTTGTTCACCAGTGACCGTGCACTTCACGTTGTCTCCACATCTGATTACTTTGTAGTTTTCCTTCACACCCTTGCCATATCATCATCTGCATGCCACGACCTTTCCATATCATCACGCACACAGGAAACACCATGCTGCCAAGTCATTGTCTACTTCAGCTACACGTCGCTGCCAACTCAGCAATCAAGTTTTCCACATGCAACAAAAGATAGGGGGCCACATAGGCGTCCCGAGCTCCAAGCTGGTGTTCTTCTCATGGAGAACCAAGCACCCAGAGCCCCCACACTATCCCTGCACTACGCGTCAAATAAGAATACTGTGCAAGCATCTTATAAACACCAAAAGGTAATTTTCCCTTTTGAATGTGGGATAAATCCCATTGGGATACACCATCTCCACCGTCGATCATACGATCGGATGGTCCACACACCTCCACCTGTAAATCTTCTCAGACACTCTTTTCTTGATATTTTTCTTGCTACAGAGACGAATATTTGGGCTTGATCAAGTATTTAAACAACCACTCGACCATTCTCCTTCCTTTAAAAGTTTCTCAAGCACTCTGAACCGTTCACAGTAATGTGTTTCCCATGAAATAATAACAAGTGACAGACCTCTGGTACAAAGAGCGCTGCACAATTTTCTGAAACTGGTTCGACCCTTTTTACAAGAATAGAAGGTCGATCACTTGGAAAGAACCCTGGGTTTTGTAGTTTGGTTGAGGACGACTTGGCTTCATACATCTTATCCATAATTTCATACAGAGATATGATGCCATCAAGACTTTCTAGAGGTCACCATAAACTCCTGAGATGTTGCAGAACCTGGTCAATTAGACACTATGGATGCATCTTGTGGGATTGAATTCTCTCTAAGGTATCGAGAACCATGTAATTTCCACATATGATTAACAAAACAAACTAGCTCTCAATTGACATCACCTCTATGCTTCAAAGCCCCTGAACCAACTAGCCCTGCTCTGTCTTTTCTGTCCTCATTAATCCACTTGCTCTACTTCTTTTCTTTTTATCTTGTTTTCCCTTATCTTGTATTTGCTGCTCTTGTTGTCACTCTTCTTGCTACCCTATCATCATCTAGTTGCCATCAATGACAACCTGCACTGCCATATTGCCAACATGTATTTGTATTTCAAATTGCATTAGCTACATATTTGCAACATTAGTTACAAATGCTAGTTGCAGTTTCAAGGTTTCTATGGAAGCCACTTAATACAAAGGCTAGATAAATATTTACAAAGCATACAGTATCTAGACCCATTTTTGTCGATTTATTTTAGCAAAAAAGGCAAAGGTAGAGAGGGAATCAAAATTTGTAGGCAGTTTTGTGTTGCAAAGCAGAACCCTCTACAATTTATTTTTGCATTATGAAGATATCAACCACACAGTGCAGATGCCTGGAAGTTAGAACAATACATTCTAAATTATGTCTGGTAGGCAATAATCATGCAAAATGTGCAAAAAAGAAACAGCTTGAACATTTTCCTGGAATCTTTTTGTGCAAAAGAGCGGTTTTTCCTTGTGTTTGTTTTTTTCCTCTTTCTACATACACATGCCTATTCCTACAAATTGTGTGCAGGTTATTGCTAGAGCATGTAGCATATTGGCAATGCCAAATGCATTTGCAAAGCTTTGTACAAATAATTTTGTTTATTTGAAATGGAAAGCAAAACATAAGCGATGATAAAGTTAAATGGAAAAAGGACATTGGGCAGATTGATATTGTGTGTGTGGAACATTTTCATTTTCAAAGCAAACTAAAAAGAAAATGACAAAGCAAAACAAAATTTGTGAGTAGAAATGAGAATAGTGTATGTTTCAACAAAGGTGCAAGGAACATTTTTTTTTTGTTTGTAGTGATTTCTAACTACAAAAAATGCATGTTCATTATTCAATTTACAGATGGCATGAGTTTTATTTGTGCAAGAACAAATGCCACGATGTGTCCAAGTCTCTGGCAGGATTAGAGTATTGGCTTTGAATGTGTTAACTAGTTAGTTGGAAGTTCAAGTCAGAGGAAATCCACTACATAACCAATTGCAATAGTGTTGGGAGCATCTTCCACTAAAGTGGGTTTGCAGGATTAATACACACTTTAAAGGGATATTTTCCATTCAAATCAAAAGCACATAAATGAAAAACTAGAATTGTTGTTTGCTAGGAAACCCAGTTTCTGTAGAGAATGCCTGAATTGGTTCTACCTCATTTGAAGACAGAGCCTCATGTTCATAGTTGCAAACCTTATGCGTAATCTGTTCTTTCAATTACCCTATATTTTTTGTTGCAATTATCCTAGCTCTACTGATTTTTTCATACAAAGCTAACATACTTTGATTTTGTGTATCAAAAGAGAATAAGCATTACTTTTTGTCTTCTTATCTCAAGTTTTCGCTCATTTTTTGTAGGCTTCAATACAAAATGGGCAGGAAGAACAAATGGGAGACTTTAATGGGCTTAGAGTTGCAAGATCCCAAAGACATAACCATCTTTTCTGGTAAAGATCTTGTTTGGTCCGAAGTACATCGAAAGAATGGAATTGATCGAGTTTCCAAAATCCCGTTACATCGAGTCCCCCACTTTATTGAAGGGGGGGAAAATGATACTGATGCTCCTTGTACTTTCTATTGTAGCCAAAAAAAATCCCCCAAAAAGAGGGATACTACATCCTTGAAATATGAAGTGTGAGTATTTCAAAATTTAATTGTTTGGATGTTAGCAATCATACTACATTCATCACGTGTCATATGTATTAACATTTGACAATATTTTATGCAGATATAATTGTTTATATGGCCCAACTGATAAAAGGAGAGACAAACCGGCTAAATGAAGGGTCAATTCATTTATGAAAAAAAGGGGCTGCCAATGCCATTTCATTGTTAAGGTCATGGTGAAAGATTCTGAGGTAGCAATACTAACTTATAACATGTACGAGCATGAATACATGAGAGGATGGCCTTGTCATGGAAAGCATGATGCTTCGGGTGAGCCTAGATCCATCCATAAGCCAAGGTTGTCAAGGGACATCATTTCTTATATAGAAAGTTGTTTTTCTTGGAATGTGTCAATTGATTCAGTGTGTAAAATTCACATCAAGAAACATGTTGACATGGATGCGGCAGATCGAGATAGAGATTTCTTCTTGAAGAGGAAAGATGTCATAAACATATATAATCGCTTGGGCAAGGGAAAGTATCAGTTGCACCAAAAAGACACGATGAGTGTGAATCTTTGGTACCAAAAACATAAAGATGATTTTTTTTCTATCAAAATCCCAATGGTAAAGATGTCCCATTTATAATGGGAATCCAAACAAAGTGGATGCTAGAGACAATGGTGAAGCTATCTCACAATAACTTAATAGAAATGGATTCTACATTCAGTACCAATAAATATGGGGTAAGCGTGATGTCAATGCTTGATTTAGCATGATCATTTTAGTTGTATCCATTCAATGATATTGATGAATTAAGTTTGACTACAATATGTTCTATAGATATGGAAGTATCAACTATACACACTTGTCGCATTCGATGAGCAACAAAGTGGGGTACCAGTTGCATGGGTTATATCAGAAAGGAATACAACACAAGACATTTCAGCATGGTTGGATCAACTCATGCAAAGCGGTTACCAAGCTCGTCTAGATTGGAAAGTAAATTCCTTCATGGTAGACGATGCGTTGGCTGAAATAGCAGCCCTGAGGTAATTCCAATCTTGTTATTTTGCAATGTAACTTGTACTTATTTATTGAATGCCACATTTAAAAAAATTACATGTGGCAGGAGGATCACACGTTGCAAAGTTCTCTTATGTGTTTGGCATGTACAAAGGGCATGGTCAAAAAACGCGAACTGGTTTCCCACAAATGATGAAAAAGCGAGTGAAATGTTGAAAGACTTGGGCCATATCATGAAACATTGCTCCAATGACGATGTCACTGATGCAATTGATGCATTTTTAAACAAATATGCTGATGAGGAAAAGTTCTTGGACTATTTCCATAAGAATTGGGTTTCAGGTGACAAACTTTGTGAGTGTACATACTCTTCCTTGTATCTTTTCTTTTGTATATCATAAAGATGGGATATATGCACTAATTTAGTTTTTTACTTGTAGGGATGTGGGTAAAAGGTTGCCGAGATTTTCCGCATGCAAATCAAGAGACCAATAATGCAGTGGAGTCATACCACTGCTTTTTGAAGACAAAGTTTCTTTTTGATAGAAGGAAGAAGTGTTCCCATAGAATGGATTGGTTTTTGTATACACTCCTCATAAATGTTGAACCATTTTATCGGTTCAAAGAAATTTTGAAAAAAGAAGGCTATTTAAACAACTATAAGAAAGAAAAGCAACTTGAATCATCAACTGACAAAGCCAAAATGATTCCAGATAGTGACTGCTGCCCTCATGAGAGCATATCTCATGCATATTGGGTGAGGAGTCAAACCACTATTGGAAAGCGGTACCTTGTCACTTCGTATTGCCCAACTTTTATGATGTGTACTTTCCCATGGTCTATCCGTGGAAATATTTTCAAGCACGCTATAAATGTTGATTGGTTGTATTGCTCCTTGGATAATGATGCAACACCTTCTTCATGCAATGCTCCTCCTGAGATAAGTATTGATGGACCAAGCCATGATGTGGATGCTGAAAACACTATTATGGCTACTAACAGAGATGTTAATGATGTTGATGCACTACAATTAGCTAGACAAGATTTGTTTGGTTATTATCAGCTGATTCAAAACAGTCCTCCTGTCACTTTGGAAAAAACTAAAGAAATGATTGGTCTTACTAAAGGAATGTTGAATGAGGCCAACAATCATTCTCTTTTGGATTATGACTTCACCCTTGGATTGGGTGCATATGAGTCCTCTTTGAAGAGAAAGAAGAGTTTTCTTAGCCCTAAAAAGAAAAACAAAGGAAGAAAAAAAACTAGCGGCTTGGATATCGATCTAAATGTGCATGCCTCAGAATATGAACCATATCAATTTTAGTACCTCAAGAAGCGGGGGCGTACTCAATCCAAAAAAGCATCCTCTATTGACCTAGGTGAGTTTCATAGAATAGGACAGTGCATGTGCTTAAAATAGTGTATTTAGATGGCCTCTTTTTTTTTTTAATTACGGTGTATGCATGTTTACATAGGCCACTTCTATGGATCATTCAATCGGAAGACTTTCCCAGCTGCAACATCATGATAGCGGGATTACTGCACCATCAAACTAATTTTCAAGGAAATCTAATTGTCATAGGGTATGTTTTCAACCTTGTTACAGGTGCAGTTTCATGGCTGAATAAGAAACAACACATACAAACTATGAAATTCCAGTATTTGTATTGATTAAATTGTTGTTGGGCATTTTTTTGCAGGTATCCTCGCTATAGGCAACATTAAAGATCTGAAATAGACTCCTTGAACTTGAGGATGCGATCTTCACCAGGCCTCAAAATCCAGAGACTTATTTTGAATTTACAGTCATTGTTCTCTGCACTTTGTAGTGTAACACATATGTATCTCTCTATGTTTTACTGCTTATAAAAGAAACAATTTTGAGAAAGTGGTCATTAAATTGACCTGACCTACTGTATAGACGATACACAGATTTCAAATACTACACAACAAAGGCATGTACAGAGTATGAATTGTTTTAGTACTGATTAATAATATAATTTGGTATTTGTCCTATTTGTCCTATTTGTCCTATTTGTTTACTATGTCTGCCCAAATTTTTGGGAAACAACATTTTTTACAACAAATTCAACATTCAGAAAATTCTCATGAAGTTGGGCTAATTATTTGCATATACACAGTCCCAACAATCCCCAAATGACAAATACCACCAAAATGTGCAAAACTTATGGACTCAATACTGCCCCTTAAAACACAGAGAGACTTTTTGCATTATGCCAAGAGTTTTCAGTGCTGCCTGCATCACAAGCTAGGGCTCACCCATACCATGAACATGCAAGTCTGGGTTTATGGAAGATGATAAACATGCCTCGTTACAAGCATCTACAGCAAGTCAAGGGTCACTGTGACAGTTATAACAACGCATTCTATGCATTTCTAAGCAACAATTTTAATAACGTTGGGAGGCAGCAAAGTATGCTTCCTCTTGCAACCAGCATAAGATGGGTTTGCCACTAGTCAAAACCCAAGTTTGAAGATTCAAGGGAACTCCCAACCAACATAAGATGGGTTTTCCCACTAGTCAAAACTCCAATAATTCTTTGAAACCATGATTCACAGTTATAATATTCCAGATATACTCTTATCTCAAATCTCGAAAGACAAGAACCTCTGGCCTTGTGTATTGCCATGATAATTGCAAGCCTGCGTATATAACAATGAAGGAATGATTTGGTTGGTGTTGGTGGCAAGAATATGACTCAATCAAATCGCTACAAGTCAAATTTGTATTAAATGACAGCTAGGAATGATGTTTTCTTTTTGGTTTTTACTTGTACCCATAGGTGTTTATATCTTAGAATTTGGGGTGGACAACCATCTATGTTTTCCTACACAAGTGTTAAATTGATTTTATTGTTATTCAAAATTCAAAATAAATAGTTATAAAAAAACAGAAATATAAAATACATTATACAATGTGGAATACAAATGCAGTTTCAGAAGTTGAACATGCATCATAGATTGGGGAATGCTCATATTTTGGTTGTTTTTCCTAATTTTACTTTTAATAATATAGGCTACAAACTCAATATTTGTTTACATGTGATCTACATGAAAACTAGGTTGAGTGGGATTTGTTTATCATATCTGATCTTCGTTTGAAACAAGATTCAAGGGAATTTTAATATTTTGGCACAGACCCATTAAAATTATTATTAATGTGATTGTTAGTAATTAAATATCAAAATATTCCACATATCGTCCATTCTGTTCATCCATTTAGAATTAGTCATTTAGAAAAGCGTTTGACCGAGCACATTCCCATTGTAAAGAAGCCAATCTAATGAGGTTGGGAAAACATTGGGTTACATTATTGAAAAACCGTGCGTCAGGTGGAAGATGTGGGAGAAGAGTTTGGATTCGATTCCATTATTTTGATGCATATATTGTTTTTATATGAAAAGGCTGTGATGCCATTTTAACTGTAAAATTAGGTCTACATGATTATTCTGAAATCATGGTTCTCTTCACCATAATTTATTTATTTCTTCTTTACCATGGTTTGTAAATAAATCATTCAATTTCTTTCAATACCCAAAAAAACATACACCATTGACTGAGTTGGATCTTTATTAATCGGTTTTCAAATTCTCACACAGTAGCAATCCATCTTAAAAACCCATCTCCGATTATTTCAATAACCACAACTTGAAATTCAAGTGGCAGCATAATGCAGTCACTTCTCTCACCCAATAACAGAACACTAAGAGGGATAGTTCCTTATTCTAACAGCTCTAATATGCCCTTTTATATTAACTTGGAATCTTTTATTGCTTTGTTTTCCACTGGTATCATTTCAACTGCTATGAGCAAAATGGGGTAGTGTGTCATGTTTTAGAGTTCCATTGTGTTTAGTATGAAACATTTCTGTCCTTTTCAATTCTGTGCTAGCTTTCTTTTGATGAATTTACCCCCTGTGGTTCACAGCCATGGAGTAGGATAACAGTGGCTAATATATAAATTCTACATTTTCTCGACCATTTGTCAAATTCTACTAATTTACATTTGTTTTTATTCTGAAATATGCCTTCCATCATCTGCTAATGCACCTATCTTACAATGGTTGTAATTTGAAAAGGGGAACTTGTTGGTGTTCATATAGATTAAATTATCAAGTGATTATGGAAGCCTTCATCATCCGATTATGAAACTCCATGAATGCAGCCAGTTTCAAATGTGACGGGAAAGCTGACAAAAGGATAATGGCATAAATGAAGAGCTAGACAAGATCTTGTCTTTGGGTTTTGATTTTGTTGTAATGTGTTTATCATATAAGTAATTATGCAGTTTATATGTGGAAGCAGTCAATCCATTTTTTGTGTGGATCAATTCGTATTGGAAGTGGATCGATTCTTCTCTTTAATGTGCTTGGATCATTTTAATTGATTGATCTACATATGTAATAACAAATGAAGAACATCTAGCAGATTTTATAGCAGCGGCAGAATTCCAGGGTTAATTGATGACAGAGTATTATGAGAATCGAGCTTCTTAACAAGTTTTATCTTCATTTTTAATCAAATTCCAGATTTCTAGGTCGATGTATCAGGCATATAATCAACAATTAGAAGCTTGATCTTATCGTTCCCATATTTTCAAGAATTTAGTTAGTCAAAGGGTCATCTCCAGCATTTTAAGGTATCAGTCAAAGGGTCATCTCCAGCAAAATGTAGGTGACAGAGCATCTATAATTCCAAAAGTTTAGACAGAAAGTGAATTTGTTCAAATTTATGGGATCATTTTCAGATCTATTGCAAGGTTGATAGGATTTGATTCCTAAAGGCTGATAACAACTCTTATCATGTAATGGTTATAAATTTCATAATTGGTGATGTAATGGGGGAGTAGATTCCAGCCTGAGAGGCTGTGTGTTGTATTGTAAGGGTTAAGTATCAATATGAGTTTCCTTCATCCTATTAGTATATTTTGGAATGTATGGAGGATCGCATGTTTGTTGTTACTCAATTCATATTTTCAATACTTCTGGCCAGTAAGACAATGGCTTTGTCATAGAGGAGATGCATGGTTCTTAAGCTTGCTAAAATTATTTGTGAAACACCCTGCTACCTGTAGACATTGTTCTACTTTATATAGATCATGAAGCACACCCTGCTACCTGTAGAAATTGTTCTACTTTACTAAGATTGACAACTTTTATGATCCTGAAGTGCTATGATGTTGACATGCACCATCCACTATTTGTTTCTTTCAAAACCATTACTAGCGAAATGCATTATGGGTTAATATTTCGATCTTGTTGATCCCCGACTTCTCTCCTCACATAGATTCAATTCACTTGCCATTAGATTGTATCCAATTAAACTTAAACTAAGGAACGGACAAGACTGAGTATTTTGAAATTTTCTAAAGATATCACATGTTCATATGGATTTTGTGTTCTATGTTGTGTATAATGGTCGATGCCATGCCACTTTGCTTCAAAATATTGATATTGTCAATCTTAGTACTAACACTTACAAAATGTAACCTGACTGTGCTTCAAAATCATGATACTATCAATATCAATACTAACACTTACAAAATGTAACCATGAATCTGAGCCTTATGTAGGAGAATTGAAGTTGTTGAAGACCATACCCAAAATCTTGAAGGTTGCTACTTAAAGAGAAATTTGATGTGAGCGATTGGAATTTTGAGATTTTGCATGCAGTGCATCTGAAGCTATAGTAGAATTATTTATTGCTTGGACATTGAGAATTTAATGCTTGTTGTCCTATAGATCAGTTCAAATCATGAAAAAGAAAAAAATACCAAAAATGCATCTACAAGTCTTCCAATACCCACTATGTAGTTCTGGTACTAGAACAAGAGCTGGACAAATACTGCAACTAGTGAACGATGAAGCCAATAGGACAAATGTTTATGCTTGACATTGAATGTTGATGCTTATTGAACAATATGAATGAAAATTTGATCATTTATCCATGATTGCATTATCTACAATTTTTGGAAATTCTGGAAATTTTAAGAATTCTAGAAAATATAAACTTATTCATGGTAAAAATGCAGGATGCAAACTGAAATCGAAGGACTCTAGGTTGATGCTAGAGATTAAATCTGCTACACAGATAAATCTGCTAAATGATCTTATTTGTTGAATTTGATCTGAACTCTGAAAGCTGCAACTGAAGATGCTAGATGGAGTGGAATGATTTGCTATTGAATATGTATATGATGAACCTATAAAAGATTGACCTAACTTCTTATTGTTGGTACTTATTATCAACAGATTTATTTCAGCTCAAAGGATGTTTGAAGGATAGGTATTGGAGGCCAAATCGGGGTAGATCCTTAAAATTCTGTTTTCTTGCAAAGTTCTTAGGGTTATGACAACAGACTTGATTCCTAGAAAAATACAGCAAGAAAAGAGGGTCAAGGACCATGAAATGAAGAGCTTGAATTTTATTTCCTGTTGGCTGCAAGCAAAGACAATCCCAGATCTACTAGAACATAATTTAAAGGAGTTTGAAATGAATATTTTATTGCTAGAAAATTTGTGACTAGTGCCTAGGGCTAAAGTTGGGAAAATTGGGTCAATCAAGGCTATTTGGAAAGAAAAAAAACAAATTTCAAAGTATATTAGCATGTCACAAATCACCGATGAGGTAATCCAACTCCCTCAATACCAACATGAAACTATGTTTTCAAATAGAAGTTTTCACCATTTCTATTGGATCTCCGACCAGTAAGGTTAAATTATTTCCATGTATACATACACAACGAAACATTTGAAAATAAACATCAAGAGAATCATTTTCTTGTGTAAATTGAAGACAAGATTGAAGACTTCCTAGATAAAATGGAACTTTCCATTGAAGAAAATAAGAGAATAATTTCAGTATATGTCGTAACCAAAAATAATAAAAAATAACTCCATAAATATATACTCAATATTTTTTGTGCCACAAAGTTTAGACAAAAGACGCCGTAGGCACCGCCATTCTATACAAGGCATTCTTGAACTTGTCACCCAGACATGACACCCCATCCATTACATGGTGGCCCAATCACACGCACTATAGTATTGGGTTCTTCTTTATAGAAAGTCCCACACCATGAGGGACACCAAAACAATTATAAGAAAAAAGCATACACATAACAAAGTTGTGTAACAACGTCTATCAACAATTTTTGAAGGAACATATGTTGACACCATTTCAGTTTTCACACCTTCGCCTAGACTTGAGATTTTCCCACACCATAGACCGGTGGACATTCTCTTAATATATGAATGGTGAGATATCGTAAAGAAATGGAATTGATCAACAATGACTCTTGCTTCTCTATGAAGTGGTTTTAGATTGGATTTTCTAGTTCGGTACACTCCCTTCATCTGGTTACAAAGAAGTTCTGAGTTGGTGAAGACACAAACGTTGTTATCCCCATAGCTTTTGGTTGTTTTCAGCCCTTTAATAAGGGCAATGTAGTATGCTTCATTGTTAGTTGTCACCCCACATATTTCTCTCCTTTTTGGACAACCTTATTCGAAGAATTATCCTTCAAGACATATTCAATGTTTCCTTGTCCTGGGTTGGGGTAACAGGACACTTGAATACAAAGCGTCCATGTCTGCACCATCTTGTTTGTTCGAATGAGCTACAGAAACAAAAACAAAACAGTTAATTTTTTTTATGAGATGTCAATGGCACAATAAAACAACATGCTTTAAAAAAGTAACAATTGAGATGAAAGTAATGATAATAATTGTTAATCATTCTTGACAACAAAGCACCACTTTATGTCGATAAACACTATCATACTTTCCCAAATTTTCATGTATAACAAAAGCTGTGTGCAAGTGCATGGAGTTCAAGCTAGGATTCATTGTGGAGTTCTTAGGTTTTCAAAGATATTAAAATTTCAATAGATCAATGAATGAGTGGGAGGAAAGTTCTGATAATTTTTATGTTGATTCTGACTTTCGTTACTGTGGGTAGTACTATAAAAAATTGGGACACCAAGAGACAACAATGGCTGAAAGCCTGTTCAAAGTCAAACAAGTTTGGTTATTGACCTCTGTTGAGCATAATTTAAAATTGGCGTAGGTTTTGAAATATTTAATTAACTACACAAATGAATCAAATAGAACAAATTTGGAAGTATTATTGACTATGGTTGGAAAATAAATCAAGTTACAAACACTATATAACTAGAATAGACAGTGAAATGTAGCAAAATAATAGTGAAGTTAGAATCCAAAACCATCTCAACATGCTCACCCATTCGGATGGTTGTTGATAGGAATTTACAGTGATGTCACACAGTTAACAGAGTACATTCCACAAAATATACAAGGCCAACTTTGAGTTTGAATCGAGGACACTACAGAGCATCTAATGCGAACCTTCTGCATGCTGGGTAATTTCTTTTTCTGCATTTCTTAAAAGTCTCTACCAAAGCCCTTGGTTTGGAAAATTCAAAATATTGCACTACTCTGTATCAGAAATGCGTACCAGCCAATAGCATCTTTGAGCTTACACAAATCACTAAGACCATTCTCAGAACTAGAAAGGAACACCTATGACTAGTTGCATCTTCAAGGAAACAAAGAATGCATCCATGGCCGTTCACTAACATGGGCTAGAGAATCTAGAATCATAGTGCAAAAGTCAATAATGTCACTTAGCATTAATTATTTGGTTCTCTTGATATGAATAATGACAGTGATGAGCCAAATTTATATTTATAGCAGCATATAAAATTCATTGAAATATTAGCAAATGAAAAATAGCATAAAAAAAATACTGCAACCACTAATCCCAAGCAGGTTGGGCTAAAAAATAATGGAAAAACTTAAAGAGAACCTTGAAGTAGGTTTGGGTCTATAAAATACTAAAATATGCACATTGGTCATGACCTCTTGGTTCCCTAATTATACTTAAGCCCACTCCAGTTGTACTATGATTAATTATACTTTTTTGTCCTACATAATAACAATTTGTAATGTGCCATGTTGTTTTGTACTCATAAGATGCTTTAGTTTTAGTTTTGAGGAATGAAAGGGCTTGATTTGGTTTTCCTGTAGCTGAGAGCTTGGGGTTTCCATACTTGAGCCCATATCTGTAGTCTGTGGGTTCAAACTTCAACCATGGAGCAAACTTTGCCACTGCTGGATCAACCATTCATCAACAGAACAGTTCATTGTTTCAGTCTAGTTTCAGCCCATTTTCCCTGGACGTGCAGTCATGGAAATTCAATCAATTCAAGGCCAAGGCCCTTGATTCCTATAATGAAGGTGGGATTTGCATTATCAGAAGAAAAAAACAAAACAAAACAAAACAACTTAAAAATATATAGGCTGGTAAAAAACAGACTTCGTGATATTGCAGATTGTGAATCTTAGATAATGGCTATGAATTTATCTTGCAGCTTTACTTAATAGTCAATGAATAGACCTTTCCCTTCAACACCAATCAGATCCTTCTAGCTTGACATGACCTCCATCTATTGATCAATTGAGTATATTCCTTTCAGTAGGACATTGCTTCTCTCTTGCATAGTAAGCTCAGCTTTCTTTTCCTTTCTATTTTGTGAAAGCTTTGTTTTCTTTTCTTTTTTGTTTTGTGAAATTAGAATTTATTTATCGCTTGCCACCACTATGTGCAATTACAATAGTACCTGATAGCTGAAAACATAAATGATAGTAAGCTCCAAGTATAAAGTGGGTTTTAGTCTTGAAGATCTTGGAACATTGGATCACATGGCACCAAGCATGCTCATGTAGATCCAGAGAAAAAGAAGAGATCTGAACAATAGGAAACTTGAATAGCCTATTAATTAGTTGGCATGAATTTCCCGAGAATAGCAAAGATCCTAAAAGGTCTTATCTGAGCTAGTTGTGCTCAGCTCAGCTAAAGACAAATTATGTCACTCCCTCCCTCGTTTAGGCTTAATTAAAGGAAGAACATATTCACATCAGGCTTGTGTTCATGGTGGGAACTTTTGAAGTTTATAAGGCCTTCTTGTTGATATGCAATCCCTGTGAGAAAGTTATTTCATACAATGCCCACGTACTGAATAAGACAATGTAATGTTTCGAGGTTGAAAAATATTTTTAAATAAAGCTTTCATGTTTAGTCTCCAATTTCTGCTTAACTCCCAAGCAACCCTGGCCATAGCCCCGCTCCCAAACTGAGGGCTAGATTGGAGCTGCTAAATATTTTCCAATTGAGACTGATTTTTTGTATATTGCATTAAGAAAAAATCATGAGACTCCTTGATGCAACATTGTAGAATAATAGCTCCACTTTAAGCAGCTTGATGTGATTTTGGCCTAAAAGGGCCAAAGCTGTTCAGTTTGGATTTTCAAGCACACATTAGTATGTTGAACCCTTAGCAAATTTCTATGTTCCTGTGTTAGAAACTACTCTACTCTCTGCAAGCAACTATAATAGTTTAGATAGATCAGATAAGTTGAAAATGGGTAGAGAATAAGGGCCTTATTACTATATTGTTAATTTCCAAGAAATTGTTATAGGAGCTTTCTTCGTAGCCCAATTTGGAAAAGGAGGCTCTGGATTTTTAACCATTTCTTATGACCATTATTGCCACTTTCCTTGGTGATTTCTTCATGTTTTTTATGGTACTCTCCATTCTTAAATATGCTAATAATTTATAGGAGCTTTGCAACCTATTTAGCACTTTATTAAACTAGATTGAAACCTTTCCTTTCATCTAGCTCTCTTAAATCCTCAATCTTGTTGATTTTGAGCTGAGATACTTAGTTCTTCAAATGAACACCAGCCTGCATTCCAAGTGATAGAGGGATTCTTTGAATCAAATAATGCTTAACTTCAATAGGGGGCCATTGATTGATTAGTAGGCACCTGTCTGCAATCCTAGTGATAGAGGGATTCTCTGAATCAAATGATGCGTAGCTTTATTAGAGGGCCATTGATTGCTTAAGCACCTGTCTGAACTATCTAAACCGTTGAACCTAACTTATCAATTTTATATTCCTTATACAGTGTTCACTATTCCCTCAACGGGAGGGTCTGAAATCATGTCCCTCTTAATATGACGATGTTTTGTTTTCGAGCTACTTAGACTTGGGGAACAAGCATAACCCCACAGTCACTAAGTACCCATGTTCTTGCTTGGGAGGTCCACACCAGCTTCAGTATGTAGTAAGTTTTGTTCCAGGTTTCCTCTTAAAAGGGCAGACAAACAATGAAATCATATGAGTTCATCTTGGCATGCCATGGCAGTGATAGTTTGCCCTATTTTTTCGATGGATAATTTGAGATATATTCATATTTAAGTTGTTGAGTTTATGTGATACCCCTTTCTGATTCGTATAAGTTTTGAAGCTCGAAACAATTTCAAGCATAACCAACCGGCCACAGTTGAGCATCATTAACTGGTTGCAAAAGTTGTGGGATGACGGGCCTGAGAGGCTTACCAAAGAACCAAAGAACCAAAGAAAACACTTCAAAGTACCAAATAAAACACTTACCAAGCTACTTCGACAGAGTTGAATTCGAGCTTGAAGATATTGGTTCAAAGCCAACAACTGGAAGAAGTGGGCTGGAGGCCTTTGGTTGCTTTGATAGAGTTTCGTTCGAGCTTGAAGAGACTAGTTCGAGCGCAGGGGAGGCAGGGTATGGCAGGGGATCGATGAATGGAAGAGTTGGCAGCAGGAGAATGGTTCTCCCTCGCTCTACGTTCGAAATTTCCATGCATTAACTACAGGAAATCCCTAGACCGTGATTCGTTGGAGGATTATGTCAGGTCCCAGTGGCGTGGGGACCCGTTGGGATTAGAGGAGGGCCGGAGGGTGCCGTTGCCAGAGGGGGGAGGCGGACAGCCGGTGGGAGAGGGGATGAAAGGGGACGACGTTTACTCACGCTGTGAGGGCTCTCTACGACACTCGGTGGGCCCCGGGTGCACTCGGTCGAGAGAATAGCCCACTTCTTTATATTCTATATGTTGAAATATTAATACATTTTTCAGTGTTTCATATATCAGTTTTTTATTCAAATTATAAAGAATTTAGTATATTTTAAATATAAAAAAATATTATGTTTATCTTTCCAATTCATAGACTATATAAACCCCAAAAAACACAAATTTGTTGTCACATGTTCAACAATATTGCTCAAAGATTTCAAAAGTTCGGAAATTTATGTAATTTATAGGTCCAATATCTTCTGGAAAATAAACATGGTCTCCCAATTCTACATACATAAATATCACATAAAGTTCGGGAAGATTCATAATCTTGTTCCCTACCAGAACCATGAGTCTATATAATGTATCCTTGTATTGTAAGAGTCCACAAGAGTCCCTATCTGCATTATCCCATAATTCTGGAAAAATGAACTCTGTCTCTCAATACTGTTCAGGCGGATTCATAATCTCTTGTACCAAAAGTCCATATAATATGTATCCCTGTATTGCTCCTATTTTCACATAATGACGCATCACAAGAGTCGCAGGCTCCATCTACATTATCCATGTAATATATGCCTGTATTTTCTAGATGTCAAAACAAGGATCATTTATATAGTTCTAAGATTCCACTTCATTAGATACATGGGCAGTGAGGTTGTGGAAATCACATTGTCACCCAGGGAGTGAGCTCTACTACCCAACAAAATTTTCTGTGTTTTCATTGATGTGCGTGATGATGAATCATCATAATTCAATAAAAGAATGTGTTGTAAACTGAGAAAGTAATAGATCTCATCAAATTTTCTTAGTTGATGTCATCCAGTTTCTTTGTAACCAAAGTAACTACCATTCCCCTTGTCACATCCTTTGATGAATCCCTTGTTTGCTTCCTCATTCTTTTATTTTCCTTGTGCTCATCTTCAATTGTTAATCATGCATGGTTCATCACTGTTGCAATATTCTCACAATCATTTTTTATATTTGCATGCCTGCATGCATCCAGTCATCAGTATGGTAGTCTCCCAGCACCTAATCCTCAGTTTTTCATCCCCAAGAGCCTGTTTATGCTCAGTTCTAGCCCTCCTAGCCATAGATGCACCTTTTTTTTCATCACTAGAGTACAAGTGCACCCTATTACACCTATTTAGGAGATTCTTCAGTTAGTTCCATGATTAGTGGATATGTTCCTTGATTTGAGGAATGATTACTAGTTTAACTGACTGGACCACTTAGATAGACCTCCAGAGAGACTAGATCAGCTATATTGACTATTGACAGCTCCTCATGTGCCCACATTGGAGTCTCCTTCCATACATTTGTGCCACATGCACCAGTTAGACTCAGTTAGACTCATTTGACTGATGTTTGACCACTTGTGACCACTATTACTGATTGGATGATGTCTCCAATGTCATCCAAGCCACACATTGAGGAGAATTCAAATGAACTTAGGAGGCATTCGAATTCATTTGATTGTATTAAGTTATTATTCACTTTTCACAGTGCCAGCTTACAGCTGATGTGTGATACAACAGTTTTTGTCATTTCTTGTGTTAATGAGGGATTATTGATTCAGCATTTCTTCTTCTTCTTTTCGCACTTCTTGAGTGATTTTTAGTGAGGTCTGCTATAGCTGAGTGATCCTACTTCTAAAATATCACATGGTATCAGAGATGATAGCAGCTATTCAAATTGCAGTTGCAACAGTTGCGACAATTCTTTGGGCAGTTGTCTTTCATTGAGCACCAGAAGCCTCTGGGTTTCCACAGCAAATCTCGGTGCTATTTCCTTGAATTCACTGAAGCAATCCAGTGAGGTTTAGCTAGGTGTGAAGGACCCAGTCACATGTTCTTGGTGTCCTAAGGCAATGTTCAATTTGAATTGCAGTAGATCTCCATTTCATAATTCTCATTTGTTTTGCAGCACTATCCCCTCTTCAACTTCGAATTCTTCAGTATCATGGATCTCAAGTTGAATTCATTCAACTACTTCAAATGGAAGGAAAAAAAGAGCATCTTCTTGAAGTCGAAGAGCCTTTCTAGAGTGGTTAATGGCTCAGCAGTTGAGCCCACTGGTTCAATAGAGAAATCCAAGTACTTATACAAGCTTGATGAAGCAGTAGGACTGCTACTACTTAGCATTTTTGAAGACCTACACTTTCATGTTATCAATCTGAAGACTCCAAAGGAGGTTTGGGACAAGCTCAAATCTCTTCTTGGTCAGAAGGATGACTTGAAGGGTCATAAGTTAGAAAATGAGCTCATCTCCTTGAGCCCAAGCAATTTCGAAACTATCATTGAGTTTCTCAATAAATTCAAGAACTTGATTTCACAATTGAAAAGGTATGAGATTGAGAAGGAAGAAACACAACTTATCCTTTTTAGCTTGTCGAACCTAGGCCCTGATTATTCAGTGTTTGTTTTGACCTTCCAGTCAGCAAAGTTGTCCATTCCAAGATGGAAGTTCCCTTTGCTTGAAGACTTCATCCAATCCCTCACACTTGAGGAGGAGAAGCTATTGCACATGGGAGTGATAAAAACCAAATTGGAGTTAGCTCTTGCATCCACTAAGATGAGAAGAGCGAATGTTAAATGGAAACAAAATTTTTTTGAAAGGAGGTCGAATGAACAAAAGCAGAAGGAGGCTCCAAACCAAGAAGAAGGAGCCTCGAATCCTAGGAAGGATAAGCCAACTCAAAAGGGTAAATCCAAGTGCAAATACTGCAATAGAGGATATCACCCTGAGAGTTCATGTGTGAAGACGACCATAGATCTCATGGCTTCACTTCTTGAAAAAATTAATCTTCCAGTACCTGCATGTGCTAGAAAGAAAGAGAGTGAACCATCTGTATCTGAGAACAAAGAGAGATGCCATGCCCTCATGGAAGGTGTATCAACACAATCCTCCTTCATCATAGATTCTGGAGACATGCAAATCATGTACGCAATATACCTTAACCACGTGTTGCTACATAAGAAATGCCACTCACTAGCAGCATGCAATAACCAAGTCATCAAGCAGGGAGCTAATGCATGACCACTAGGGAGAGATTAAAGAGTTATCCCTTTCATATATCATATCTCGGTCTAAAGAATCCTTTTTCTCATGGTGTGATCATGTGCAGTGTGAAAACGCAACTGTGCATGGTTCTCTCCAAATGTCACTCTACTGAAAATAATGCATTAAAATAGAGATGAAAACTCAGTCTTATATTATGTACCAGCAATAAATAGCTAAGGCAATGAAAGCATTGGTAGGGCATGTCAAAAATAGTTACATACACGAGCTGCACTAATCACATGTCATCAAAATTCCAAGATAGTCAATCACATGCCATCAACATGCAAAGATAGTCTACCAGACATCAAATACTATACAACATTATGCATCTTACATTGCATATGCAAATTGAAGAGAGCCCAGGATTCTATTAGATTAATCCATTACACATAATGTAATAATGCGTTACACATAATGTGTTACATTTATATCTCAACATATATGCGTTACAACATCAAGACATATGTCTTCCTCCAAGGATCTCTTCACTGGTTTCAAATCTACTGTTGGACCATCCATAATGTTGGGGAATGATTCTAAAGTCTCCTCTGAGGCGATTGGAAGAACCAAACTTGATCATGGGTACTTCTCAGATGTCCTCTATGTCCCCACACTCATTGCAAATCTAATTTCAGAATATCAGATGACGCACACTAGAGAGCCCAAGAGGGTGATCTTCTCTCCAAATGAGGTTGAAATTCAAGACATGGTATCAGGTTCTACCATTGAAAAAGGTGTTTCAAATCATAAGTCAAAACTCTATGAGTTCACCCATTTTCTACCTCTCTCTAAACAGTCTGCTCTTCACACTCATGCAAATGAAGAGAGTAGGCTATGGCATGAAATATTTGGGAATCTCAACTATCAATACCTGCAAGACATGCACACTCAAGAGATGGTTGAAGGGTTTCCCAAGATCAAGTTTTCCAAGGAAAAATGTCATGGTTGTTTGATGGGAAATCATCCTGAAAAGAAATTTGAGAAGGGGAAGGAAAGGAGAGCCTCTCAACCTCTAGATCTGATTCATAGTGATGTTGCAGGGCCATTTCCAGATATATCTTTGAACAAGGCAAGGTATATTCTTACTTTTATTGATGATTATTCAAGATTTACATGGGTGTACTTTCTCAAATTAAAGTCAGAAGTATTTGGATTCTTTAAGTTTTTCAAGTCTTATGCAGAAAAGTTTTCAGATAGAAAGATCAAGGCCATTCACACTGATAATGGAGGTGAGTACATCAAGGGTGATTTTCAAACCTTTAGTGTTGAAGAAGGCATTGAGATGCAACATATTGTTCCCTATACACCACAACATAATGGTGTTGCTGAGAGGAAGAATAGAACATTGAAAGAGATGGCCACCGGCAAGCTAAAGTTGAAAGGGTCGCACCCTAGTCTTTGGGCAGAAGCCATCAACTGTGCCACCTATCTTCATAAAAGAGTTCCTCACAAAGGACTCAAAGATATGACTCCTTTCGAAGCATGGATGGGATACAGACATGATGTGTCTCATCTTAAAGTGTTTGGATCCAGATCATGGGAAAGGATTCCAACTGAGAAAAGGAGAGCCCTAGATCGATAAAGCAGAGAGTGTATTATGGTGGGTTATGCATTGAATGCAAAGGCATACAAGCTTCTTGATCGTTCTACTATGAAAACATTCCTTGATAGGAATTTACAATTTGAGGAATGGCCTCTACATGATGCTCATCCTGTTGAGCAAGAGAGCTTGCCTACCACACCTCCATTTCTTGATGAGCTCCAAGAGAGCGAATCTTCATCACATGACAATTGAGATTCAAAGGATGAGAGTGAAGATGATGAAGAGCGAATGCTAGATCTAGATCCACAAGAACATGAATATTTAGCACCTATTAGTGAAGATGAGTGAATGGAAGATCCAAATCCACAAGAACCTGATGATCCAACTCTTCCTAGTGGGAAGCCACTACTCTTAGATTTGTGGGAGATCCACTTGATCCGAGGAGAACCAGATCTGATTTTTAGAATGGAAGGTTTCATCCTTCTCACATTACAGATCCATGTCTTGCCGATAGATCTTTCTTCGGTGGAAAAGTGTACTTACCATTTGGGGTGAGTGATGACATGCTACATTAGCATCATTCAGTCTATTTTGAGGGAGGGCTTTCTTCCCACTGGGTTTTCCCTCTTTTCTCACTTTATTTATTTAGATTGTTGTACGGGGTGACCTTTGGCCTTAGTTACCAGGGCCCTACCATTAGTTCCTTCAGTTGTTCCTCATAGTTTGGCTTGCGGGGGGTGTTGGAATATTCTCACCATCATTTTTTATATTTGCATTCTTGCATGCATTCTGCATGCATCCAATCATCATGCATGCATCCAGTCATCGGTATGGTAGTCTCCCAGCACCTAGTCCCCAGTTTTTCAGCCCCATGAGCTTGTTTATGCTCAGTTCTATCCCTCCTAGCCACATATGCACCCTTGTATTCATCACTGGAGTAAACGTGCACCCTCTTCCACCTATTTAGGAGATTCTTCAGTTAGTTCCATGATTAGTGGATTTGTTCCTTGATTTGAGGACTGATTACTAGTTTAACTGACTAGACAACTTAGATAGACCTCCAGAGAGACTAGATCAACTATACTGACTACTGACAGCTCCTCATGTGCTCACATTGGAGTCTCCTTCCCTACATTTGTACCACATGCACCAATTAGACTCAGTTAGACTCATTTGATTGATGTTTGACCACTTGTGACCACTATTACTGATTGGATGATGTCTCCAATGTCATCCAGGCCACACATTGAGGAGAATTCGAATTACCTTAGGAGGCATTCGAATTCATTTGATTGTATTCAGTTATTAATCACTTTTCACAGTGCCAGCTTATAGCTGATGTATGATACGACAGTTTTTGTCATTTCTTGTGTTAATGAGTGATTATTGTCCATCATTTCTTCTTCTTCTTTCTGCACTTCTTGAGTGAGTTTTAGTGAGGTCTGCTACAACTGAGTGATCCTACTTCTAAAATATCACAATCACTACACCTATCTTTAAGACTATGTGGGTCGTACTTTAATACATAGGATGTGGTTTTCTCCATGCATATCTTGTTTTAGTGTTTTCAATGGGACATTAATCATTTCTTAGATTTTTTCACAATAGTAAGGTAACTATTTTAAATAATATACGTTATCTTATAAATATATTACTATAGGTAGGGTATTTTTTAAGGATTATGATAAGTATAGTATCTTAGGCGATTATTTTGGGTTGAAAAAAACATACATATAGATAGGTAGGCGGATATTAAATATGAAACATGCAATTTACCACTGTAACGTGTAAAATTTGACGAATATTATGATAAAAAAACACATTTTATGTAAATATAGGCAATATTGGAGAATAAAAATGACTTAAATTATGGGATTTGTTTTAAACTTTTAAAAGGTTATGAGTTGAGTATTCTAAAGATTAGATTGTTTAAATTTTTTTAATTGTTTTTCAATTATTTTCCTCTAAAATTTTATTAATAATTTTGTAATCAATTTTTTTTCCAAGGGATTTTTTAACTTTTCTTTTTTAGTGAATTTTGAAGTTGTAAACAATGGTGGGGTGAAGAATTGTGGACTAAACATTATATTATCATATCTAATCTTCTACCTATGTCTAGAAGGGAAATTTGTCAAATTCTAGCAATAATGTTGTTCACGATGTCAAATCAATTTATTGGCTCAAGATTTAAGATTTCATGAAGAAAAGGAATGTCGTACTAAGTGGGGATTTGAATTTCACTTTGAGTGGATTCCATGAGGGAAGAAATGAGTTGTAATAAGTGGAGATTTGAATTTTACATAGAGTAGAGTTGGAGATTTGAATTTCAATTTGAACAGACTTCATGAGGAGAAGAAATGTTGTATTAAGTCAAAGATTTGAATTTCACTTTGAGTAGAGTTGAAATTTGGTGCACTACTATACAATATTTAATCCTTTGGTTGGATTTTTTATTAATTAATTGAAGGAAGTAAGATTGATGGACGTGGATAGGGTAATACATGGCTTCCAAGATCAGTTTCTAATATCATAATACTTTATGAGTGGCCAAATGAAATCATTTGCCAACTTTTATTCAATTTGCAAAGGAGGAAGTCAAACCTCCAATTCCTTTTAAGTTTAACCTTACGTAGTTGGAGGATAGTGAATTTGTCAGGAAATCCTGTGACAATTCCCTATGGGAATCAACTACCATTTAGTTTATTCTAATCTAAAAGAAATTAAAAAGGTAGTGTCTTCTTGGAGTTATCAGAAGAATGAACCATGAGAGAGAATTGGTTTCAATTGAGAGTAAAATTGCATAATTTTATGTTAAAGAGGTAGATCATTTTTTTAACGAAACCTCTTAATATTATTTTAGTAGTTGGAATAAAAAAAGAGAAAAAATCTTGTAGACAGAGAAACTCTTTGTTGACTTAACATTAGGGATTTGTGGTTGGCAAAAGGTGATCAGAACATGAAATATTTCCATAATTATGCAAATTAAACAAAACATGGAAATTTTAGATAAAAGATGGTACTACAACTCATTGTTTTAAGGACGTGGTTGAGTTATGAATGTATCATTTTGGGATGGTATATAAGAAGGAAGAGAGGACAACCATTTTAGAGGTAGTTAATATGAATTCTTACTTTTCGATATTTTTGGAAGAGGTGGGCAATGAGAGATTGATGGAATAAATTTTCAAAGAAGATTTGTAAGTGGTACTACATAGTTTTCAAAAGGGTAAATGCATAGTCCCAATGGTTAGATAGTGGAATTATTTACATGGGTTGTTATGAACTGATAGAATATGATCTTTTAAGTGAAATAGAGGAGTCAAGGATCTCTTAGAAGTTTATGGTAGTCTTCAACACTACTTTTATTACCCTATCCTGGAAGAAGGAAAATCTTGGTTCCTTTAATGATTACAAGCCTATTTCTTTGTGAAGTTGTGTTTGGATCTTGATTATAACCATCATTGCATTAAGGGTTAGGAAGCTCCTCTCCGAGTCAATTTCCAATTTTCAATTTGGACTTCATGGTAGGGAAATACATGATGAATTTTGAGTGGCATAAGAGGGGATGCATTCCATGTGTGTGTGTGTGTGTGTGTGTGTGTGTGAGAGAGAGAGAGAGAGAGAGAGAGAGAGATCTATATTGGTATGAAATTGGATCTCTCTAAAGGAATATGACTAGAAAATTGGATGTTCATTAAGCCCATGTTGATCCACAAAGTGGTTTTTGGCTTCACTTTCTATGATGGATTGTCAACTATGAAGCCTCGATGTCTTTGTCATCTCAATGAATGGTTCAACATCTAGTTTTCTTAAACCCTCAAGAGGCCTCTAGTAGGGCTATCATTTGTCACATCTTCTCTTCCTAAGAGTACATAAAGGGCTTAGTAGCACTTTGCTGGAGGAAAGAAGATCTGGTTCTTGAAAAAGTATACAACTAGGGAGATCTCTTTTTTTCACTCATTTTTTTTTCATTGATGGCGTCCTTTTATTCTATGATGGATCAATATGAGATGCAAGTAAATTAGAAGAATTAATACGACTCTATTGCACTACTACTAGCATGAAGGTTAATATGCATATATCTTAACTATTTGTTTTAGAGGGGTAGTAGATGATCAAGATAGGTTTATTCTTCATATATTCCCTTAGTAACCAATAGATTCAATTTCATGTAGGTTTCAAATAGTTAGGTATGTTCTATCAAGCCAAATGATTGTAGGATGAATGATTGAAGATGGTTAATTGCTAAAGATAAAACGAGAATTAGCTTATGTTGTAATAGATGGTTATGTGGGGGAGGGAGATTTATTATGTTCATAAAAGAATTTCCATTTTACTGGCACACCTTGGCTTTTAATCCTAAATGGGTCTCGGAGAAAAGTAGGAATATTAGTTTTTTTTGCGGTCAAGGAAAAAAGAGAGTAAGGATTAGTTAAATTGAAAGGAATAGAAAAACCAAAAGTCTTGGGAGGTTGAGTGCTTAAGAATATACACGATTTTGGGAAGGCTCTTAAAGCCAAGTGTTATGGAGGATGATACAAAATAAGGGGATGTGGATTCAAGTTATTACCCAAAAATACATGGAACTTGAATCAATAGAAGATTGTCTCAAGTGAACTTCCATGGATACTCATATTATGTGACCAATAATTTGGAAGGTTGTTGTACTATCCTTCTCTTTGCTAGGAAATTGGTTTGCATGGAAGGTGGGTAATGGTGAAAGAGTTCAAATAGGAGTTGATACTTAGGTGGGAAGTGATGAATCTTATCATTTTCATGAAAATCTAATTTTTTATCTTCAAGGGAAGGGAATGACTATAATTTAGCTTAGGCCACCACTACAGATATAGACTATTTGGCATCAAGAATATAAGAAAGTATATTTTTTAGGTTTGGATGGTAATGAAGGTGATATATGGGAGGCTTATACATCGAAACTGAAGGTAAGTCGTGCCAAAATTAAGGAGGTAGTGGATGGGTTTCTTTGGCAAGAATCCATATGTAGGAATCTATAATACCCCTATATTAGTATATAAAATTATGTTTGTAAGTTAGAGTCCCGAGGATATCCAATGGCGGTGGAAACCACTATGGAAGATCCAATCCCCTATTAAAAAATAAAGAAACAAAAGGTAGTTGGTCGTAGGGAATAAATCTCTTACATGGGTAATAAAGCATGGGTCTAATTGATGTCCTCAATGCAAGGAGGAGGAGGAAATAGTAATCCATATGTTAATTTCTTGTGTACATATTGATCAACTTTGGAAGGGAATGGAGAGTTTTATAGGGGTTAGATAAGTCTAGCGAGGAGAGTACACATTCAACTTCTTTAAATACTAGTAGAAGAAGTTTAAATTAAAGGAATTCAAGGTCCTTCGTCTGATATTAACCTAGGTTATCTGGCTTGCTCAGAATGTAAGAAAATTTGAGGGTAGACACATTCCTTGTTTCTAATGTGCTTCCCAAATCATATCCATATTTTCATGTTGAAAGTCCTAAAACTCAATTGCATATCTATCATGACCATATAGATAAGGTTGTGGCCTAGGGTTATAATTTTAACTAAGCATGTCAAGGTTTCCCTCCTTATTGTGGGGAAAGGGAGTCATATATATGAGTGAATCTCATTTGTATAGGTTCAAGGTGAGTTTGGGAGGGAGGATAAAAATTATGTTGATATTCTTGATTTGAATTTGCTATCACACCTTTCTGCTGAAAAAGGACTTCTAAACTTCAAGTTTTTGGTGATCATGATTCCATGGTGGTTATTAATTAGATGAGGGGGATATATATGATTTTAAAATGGCCATTAGAAAACTGACTCAGTTTTTCTCCATTCCATATATCCTATGAATTTCTCAAATTTCCATAATTAGCATGAAAAATCGGCAACATAATTCAATATTTAAAAACTAAAATTAAACAACGAGCACATAAAAATAATATGTAAACTGGATTGATAAATTTCACCAAGAACATCTTCGTTAATTCTCCTTTCAAAGGGTTTCTCCTTTCACATGAAGGGTTGATCCATTCTCCCAATAAGGGGCCAATTCTCTCATTTACAAGGGAAAAAAATTCTCACAATAAGTGGCTCATTCTCCCAATAAAGGGATTATAAAGTTCTCCCAATAAGGGGCTCATTCTCTTAATAAGGGGCTTACAAAATTTCTCCCAATAAGGGGCTACAATTAACAACCGAAATTGTTTATACTCTTCCAAAGAGATTACCGATTCTTCTCTCAATGAGGTGCTTTTATAGCTTTACATTGTTGAGAACTATTACCTCGACATTCTAAGGAGAAAATAACTCTCTACATCCACTAAACTAGGATCTATGCACAATTCAAAAGATAGGTTGAGAGAAGATATCAACATTCCCCTTAAATAAGGAAACTAGAATATTAAGTAGCTTTTCCATTAGTTTAATAGTACATTTGAGAGCAAAATTCAAAAGCATACAGCTCAAATATGTATTAATCATTTCATTTTATTTTCATTTTTGCATTTTCCCTCGAAACCTCAAGAAGCCATATCTTTCGTATATGAAGTCCATTTGATACCATTCAAGTTTTGTCAAAAAACTCCCTATGAGCTCTTTGTTGTGCGGTATGTGTCAACAAAAATGAAACATTTCTAAATTTGTTAAATGTGGAAATCCTCAAGATCATTATAAAATGGAAACCATATTCTTGAGTCTTTTATTTGAGGAGATTAAGTGAATGCAATCTATTTTTAATTCCATTTCTTTTTCTTATGTTTACAAAGTGTTGAACTTTGAAATAATGTTATCTCCATAAAAGGTGTATAGCTTGATGATGTAAGGATAGACAAATTCCTCAATATACTTTTTTAGATTTAAATTGATTACCTCCTATATTGTTGACATTATATATATTTGGCATATTTTACTTAATGCATTTATTGATTTGCCAAATCATTTTCAAGATCTTGTCACTACATAGTTTTGTTTCAGTTCAATAACATATGGTTCTCTCTTTTTGGAAACATTTCGAAGAGAATCTTTGAACAATTTATGTATTAATTTCTCTCAACATTTTAGTGTTGTATTAGTGTAACTATGAATTAAATAAATACAATTTCATATTGAGATAGAAAAACGCACTTTTTTATACCAATTTATACAAAGCTGGAGGCTGTAAGGCAGGTTATATATAGTAAGGCAAAATCAGGAAAATAAATTATTTGATATAAAAATTATAAAATAAATAATATATTTAAAAGATTTAATTAGAATTTACGATAATATTTTCCAAAATATATATGAACATGTTAATTTTATATCATTTTAATATGTATGAACATGTGAATTTTATATAATTTTTGAATATTTAATGTTCTTAGATCACGTGTATGTTATATAACTTTTAAATATTGAGTGTAAATGATACAAGTTATGTTAGATAAAACATTTTGAAAATGTTATTGCTATTTTTAAGTATGTTACCAAGTGTACCTTATATTTCAACTTGTACAATGATATAAAATTGACACGTCATTTTTATTTTAATAAAGAAGAATTCAAGCATATGCGTAAAAATCCTCAAACACCATAATATATCTTTCAACTATGGAGTCTTATCAAATACTTTAACTTTTATAATAAGTTTTGTTAAATATGATAAAGGATGATTTTTAAGTTTTGATTTTGTTTCAGCATATGGATGAGTGTAAATTAATGTTTTTTTAATTTATCGTATGCAATAATGTTTTTTTAATGTTTCGTATCGTATGCAATAATTTGTTAATGTATCGTATGCAATAAACTTTTGGAAAGTGAGGTATCTCTTGACTCGATGGATATTTTGGGATACTTATGCAAAAGTAAAAATTAAGATGTAGCAAATTAAATAACCTTTTAAAATATATAATTTGTAATTATTAAAATTTTGTATGATTATATTAATTTTGATACTTATGTCTACTCATTGGGTTGGTAAATGGATTTTATTGAGAAAGGTTTTGTTTGGAAAATTGGAGATGGATTGAAAGTAAGATTTAGAGTTGGGTTGGAAGTGGAAATTTTTACCTGAATATATGGTTTATAGGTTCAAATTCTTGGGGTACTTTAAATTATATCAGATTGCAGATTTAGTAAATACGTCTATTTTTGAACAAGGTTGGTTTTCGGCTCAAATCCCGGGGTTCACATGGGAGGATGCCCAGTTTGGTGAAGTTATTAAAAAATGATCATATTACAAGCCATAATGAAAGTTATATGTTGGCTTGAATAAATGCTCCTTCTGGGATATATATGTCCAAAGCATGATATCTGATATTATGCTCAGTTGGAAATTTGATTTTAGATTGCTGGTGGAAAAGTATTTGGCAGTTAAACTGTCCTCCAAAAACAAAAGTGTTCATGTGGTGTTTACTAAACAGCAGAGCTTTAACATGGAATCGAATTAAAAAAGGATCATTTCAAGGGTCGGATAGGTACCCCCTTTGTTGCTATAATGAATAAACAATTAAGATGTCATTATGAATTGTCCCTACACTCTACAGGTATGGAAGGAATTAGTTACTCACACATGTTTTCAATTACCTTGGGAGGGTAACAAAATTGAAGAAGGATTGGGGAATTGGCTCAAATCTATTCAGGTATATAACTTAAAAGCTTTACCTCTCATTGTTTCTTGGGGTTTGGCTTGCTAGAAATAAATCAATATTTGAAGATAAAGATACAAGACGATCTACTTGTGCACTTCAAAGTTTAAATATTTTGAGCTACTATCCACAGAAGCAATGAGAAAAAAGACCAAGACATATCCAACATGAAGTTATTGACAAGAATAGGCCTTGGGCTTATTTCGATGGAGCATCCCAAAGATTGCCAAGCATTGGTGGTGTAGGAGGTATCTTGTTTATTAATGATTCTTATAGTTACAAGTTTAGAGTAGGCTTTACACAAGGATCAAACAATTTCTCTGAAATAATGTCATTAAAACTTCTTCTTACATTGGCGGTAGAGAATGGGATATACGAGTTATAGGTCTTTGGAGATTCACTCAATGTCATCAACTAGGCAAAGAAAAAGTAGAACTGTCATGATTTACAACTTCTTTTAATTATGAAGGAGGTATGGATATTAAGTGTGTTTTTCTTAGATCTCACTTTGACACATATCTTTAGAGAAAGAAACAGTCTCGCAAATGAGTTTTCGAAGGAAGGTCTCCAACTAAAGAGAGGTCACTAGATCATTCAAAGAGAAGAATATGGAGTTACTTCAGAACACCATCATTTCCCTTTCTATGAAGAATTGGACTCTGTTTCTCAGCTTTGAAAACTTGATAGGAAAAACTGTTTACTTTCCACTTTTTGTAACTTCTTGATTTGTTGTTTGTTTAGTTATGGAATACTGGTCATATCTCTCTTGATTAATCTCTTGATTTTAATATTTGGGTAAAAATTCATCATTGGGAAAGTATCCCTTTTACAATGTCACCTATAGGGTACTATGTATTTTTATGTTTTAGAGATACTTTTTGAAGTGAATTTCAGTTGGGGAAATATGTCTGTAGTGGATCTACAGTATGCACTTGTATAACAAGTCTTTTGATATATCTGCAACGCTATTTTGTCATACGAAAGAAATTTAGTTGTGTGTGATTATGAGGATTATTAGAGTTTTTGTTTTGAACATTTACAATAATTGTAAGGGAGATAAACAACTTGTTTATCTTCTCTGAACTTGTTGTAGAATTGCTCTTCTGAACTATATTTTCTTCAAGATGAGATAGAAAAAACTAATTGTCATAATTACACTTTTTGGGAACTCTGAAAAATGTATTTTCATTTTTGCTATGGAAATAAAAATATGATTTTGTCCACGAAAAAAAATAACGTTTAAAATATTTATTTTAAAATAATCATGAATAATAAGTGCAGATTAATTTATATATTTCAATTTATCTTGTTGTAAAGTATAAGAAACAAAAACATGATGATGCATACATTTGGGCTGCCACCTCTTTATCCCATGCACATTTTCACAAAAGTTTTATCATCACTGATTTACATGCTCGTATATAATTCCATTACATGACATACATAACCCAAGGTAGTAAAAAAAATCAACTTAATTTCAAAAGCATGATCAACCAATTAATGAATATACAAATTGAAAATTTAAGCTCTTTTCCCAAGCTAAGGAGATGCATGTGTTTCATTGTTTTTTTTAATGTTTAAATGCAACCATTATTGTAAGCATCAAACATTTCGTGATAAACTCGATTTGGAATCCAGTGTTTCTTTTAGTTTAAATGCGACCATCAATGTGAGAACTAAGCATTTAGTGAAACCTCAAAAATTATACGTCTTCCAACATCGCGACCATTAATGTGAGAACTAAATGCGACCATTAATGTGAGAACTAAGCATTTAGTTATACCTCAAGGATAATAAAGGCTTGCTAATTCAGTTCTATGAAGTACAGTTTTTACCCGTATCGCAGAAAAAGGCCCCTCCAAAGCCCCAAGCTTCCCCTCAAGCACGATCAGGTTGGACATGGAATAAAACGTGGAATGCCGAAAAACAAAAATTGAACTTCACTAGGGTTTGGATTTCCATAAGAGGAATCCAAAAAACCTCCCTAGTAAATAATATAATGGTTTTTGTGAAATATAGAGAAGAATGTTAGAACTTGGTTGTATTGCATATTCATAGTTGGGTAGTAGTGCATATGCATATTTAGGTGATTACACAAAGTTCAGGGACCTTTTTTTTTATGCAATGTTAGTTTTGGAAAACCTGTTTCCAAAATAAAAGAAAACACATTGCGCTTCCATTCTTTAAGATTATGGTTGGAGTGGGTCGAGTCTAACAAGTCATTGGACATGCAGTAATGGGAAATAAATTTTACACATGTTATGAACAAATTGGGCAGGTGTTATGAATAAATCATGCACGCAATTTACTTCACTAAATCGCACACGTGTTATGAATAAATTAAAATTTTACACATGCATTATGAATATATTAAAAATTTTACTTCTCTAAATTGATCACGAGTTATCAATACAATTAAAAATATCAATTTGTAGTAACTCAAACATTTATATAATTAATTTTAAAGAAATAATATTTAGATTTAAATGTACTCACCTTGAAATAGGATAAACATTTTATATCATTAATTATTTTAAAAGGTATATATATACAATGAGACAAAACCATGAACAAAAGAACTAAGGAAGACAATTCTTATATATATATATATATATATATATTCTTCGTTAGTTCTTTGGCTCGTGGTTTTGCCTCATTGTTTGTAAATCTAGATATAATAAATATTTATATTCTATATAATATGTAATTATATGATGAAAATTATATTTACTCTTTTGCTCATGGTTTTGTAAATCAACCTATGGTATTGATTAATGTATTGATATCTTGAGAGAGTCCATTTTGGAAGATACCCCTACCCCTTGTTTAGTATAGCATGCCATGATTTTTAAAATTTTCCCTCCCTCTCTCTTCCTTTCCTTCTCTCTTGTATGTCCATATCTCTCTTATATGCCCCTCCCCCTCTCTCTCTACCCTCCCATCCCTTCCCTTCCCCTCCCTTCCTCACTCTCCCTCCCCCCTTTCTACCTCTCCCTCTACCTCCCCTCTCTCTCTCTCTCTCTCTCTCTCTCTCGTTCCTCCATCCTCAATTTCCTTCCCTTCCTAAATATCACTCCCCCCCACTTTATCCTTCTCACTCTCTCTCTCATGCTCGCTACCTCCCTCTAGCACCATCCTTCTTTTGTTATCCTCTCCCTCTCTCTTTGATATTCATCCCCATTACCTCCCTCTCTCTCCCTTTCCCTCTATATATATACCCTCATTGTCTCCCCATATAGCTCTCACCCTCCTTCCCTCCCTTTATTTCCTTTCCCATCCCCCCCCACCTCCATCCCTTCCTGTCCCTTCCTCACTCCCTCCCTTCCCCTCCATTCCTCACTCTCCCTCCCTCCATTCACTACAAGGAAAATGCCTTGTAGTGGATGTTATAGCGGATGCTCTTCTAAAAAGAGCCCAAATATCTATTTATAGCAGAGGTCACTAGCAGAGGCGAGCGAGTGAAGATTTTAGTGGATGTTTTTCTCTTGTGCATTTCTATACATCAAGTGCACCAATGCATATAAGCTAGTAATGCACGGGTGCTGGCTTAAATCATGTGGCATCGCGACCAAAAACACCAACATGCGAAAACAAATCTAAAATTATACAACCAGTGCTTCTAAATTACTAAAGCACACTAGTACACAGCGGGTTTGAAAGCATCGAAGTAGGGTAAACTGATAGTGGAGGGCATCATATTACATTTTTTTTTTCATTGTCGGTGCGGTAGTTCTAAATAATGGCACCATGGAATTCAACATTTGGGCACACTATATTAGGGTTAAAAAATATTGAAACCATGGATTAGATTAATCTTTGATTTTTATTTTACATTTCAGATGCAGTCATTATCCCCAAAAGCACCAGGCCATTTGATGTTAGGGTGCACTGTAAAGTGTTAAATAAAAAAAATTAATGAAATAAAAAACCTATTACATTAATTTTTTAGTTTTAATTTCCATTGCCAGTGTGGTTGTTGTAGATAATCGCACCGGTGCAGTATAGTTTTAGGAGCACCACTCTTGGGTTAAAAAAGAATTGAATTTAAAAACCATGGATTATATTAATTTTTTATTTTTAATTTTTATCTGTAGTGTAGTTGTGCTACAAAACAACACCAGTGCATTTGGGTATCGAGTACACCGCAACGGGCTAAAAAAATATTAAATTGAAAAAACCATTTTAACATCTTTGCAGTGCTTTTGATCCCCCAAAGAACCATTGCCATACCTTCTCTGCTTATACACCCTTCCATCCATGCTCCACTTGGTTGCATTGCTGGATTCCATTGCTTGCTAAGTGGATTTTGAATTTTTCCAAACGGTGAGAATATTTTAAAATTTGTTGTGCATCATTACCATACCTCCTTTACACGCAAGGGACTAGGTAAACTCTTTGTGACCTCCTAATTTGAATTTTTAGTGGAATAAAATTTCAAATTGAACTTTATTTTCCGTTTAATCTGAAAAAAATCAAAAACTTGTGCAATGCGTTCGAGTTGTTCGGCTCACACAGCCTATCGGTGCACCATATAAATATACAGGGTGCATGGTGACTGGTGCATTTCTATGCTAAGTGCAATGCATCCACGACATTCTATAATGTGCATAATGCATTGATAAACTAAATAAAAACAACCCAACCTTAACTGGTGCACATTATAGGAAATAACTCATCATATTGCTGTTGTGCTTTTTTTTTTCCTTGGAAAAAGTCGTAATTTTATTTCAAAAATATGAACAAAATTACATTCTGCACATGTAATAGAATCACTGAGATCCCTACATTGTCACATATTTACTGTCCCATATTAACATCATATCTGATGTCCCAAACATAAAACAAAACAATGTATATGGCTGTCCATACAACCCGCATATAGCCAATTACATATAAACAAATACTGTCACAGATATGAGAGAAAGTGTCCATCGCTGGTCGACATAAAACAAAGTGTCCATATAGCCCGCATATCCAATTACATATAAGCACATACAGCCCGCATATCCATACAGCCCGCATACAGCACATACAGCACGCATATAGCACATACAACCTGCATATCCATATAAGCACATACAGCCCGCATATGAGAGAAAGTGTCCATACAGCCCGTATATCCAATTACATATAAACACATACTGTAACAGAAATGAGAGAAAGTGTCCATCGCTGGTCAACAAAAGCTGAGCTATTGCTCAATTGTGTGCCTCAAAATCTTCATGAAAAGGTCTGTGATAAAAACTGTAGGTGCCCTCTGGTGAGTGAATAGTAATCCTCCAAGTGCCAAATGCTAATTGTTGCTGCGTCGCTTCTTTGGAAAGAAAATCGGCCATCCCATTCCTCTCCCTGTAGACATGTGTAAATGTAATTTGATTAAATGACTGCTTTAACTGGATCACCTCCTCCAGGATAGTTAAGAGTACCATCACATAACAATGTGTGATCTCCTTTGCCCATTCGATAACTAACATGGAGTCACCAAAGATCTGTAGAGATAGACATCCTTGTTCAAGTGCAAATAACATCAGCAACCTAAGAGACATAATTTCAGCATAGTTATTTGATCCCCTCCCCAAACCAGCCACGATATGAAAGTAATGGGACTCAGATTTGAAAAGGACTCCCCCCCCCTCCACATGCCGTTTGATGGTCTATTGAAGCTCCATCAAAATAAGCCCACGGCATGGATTTATCAATCAATTCCACACACACAGGTCGAGTTCTAATCACATGGATAGGTGCCTTGAAGTGTTGGATAACTGCCACAACTTGTGCCACGACTTTATCCATCGGAACCCTGCAATCATGAAAGATGATCTTATTTCTGGTAATCCAGATGCCCCAGGAAAAAGTACAAGGGAAAGCCCGGATGGATGAGGTCTTTTGAAATGCCCACCACAATTGGAACGCTTCATGAACACTCTCTCCCTGCCACCTCACATTGAGATCCAAAAATTTGCAAACATCATCCCAAACTGCCTGAGAATACCGACAATGTACAAAAAGATGAGAAATAGTCTCTTCCGCATCCCTACAAAGTGGACAGAACCCCGGACCCAGGATGAAACGTTTTTGCAGGATGTCCCAGGTTGGAGCCTTATTTTCCAGAATAGCCCAGAAGAGTATTTTTGCTTTACCTGGACACTTTAACTTCCACAGATATTTCCACCACCACACCAATCCCCTGTTATGTACATCCACATTCAGCTGGATATATCCATTCTCTGGGGAGTATATTCCATAGGGATGATGATCCCAGATAAGTTCATCAATCCGATTGGTCAGTTGAATATTCGAATGTCTTAAGATTCGGAGAAAATATGCCCAAGCCCCTTGCATTTCTCCAGAGATCTCAAGTCACTGTGCAGAGATCCACCCCTGATGCCAAAGAGTAGATGATCCCGGATCCTCTATATCAGCCAGGAAATGACAACCTCTAGCTGCCGAAAAATTCCTCAATTCCACATGAAGGACATGACCTCCCCTACAGCCAACCCAAGGATCCAGTCCAATACGAATTAGGCGCCCATTTCCAATCCTCCATACTAATCCAGAGCCTACCAAATGAAAATGTTGCACCACCGCTTTCTAAACCACAGAGCAATTTGCCCTCGACTTATTGCCCAGCCTGATCCATTCGAGTAGAGTTAGAGGGGCAATATATTTATGATATACCACTCTAGTCCAGAGACTCTGAGTATGAATAAGTCGCCACGACACCTTGGCCCCAAAGGCTTTTGCAAACAGAAATATATTCTTTAACCCCCATCCTCCCAGTGCTTTTGGGACCGCAATATTTTCCCATCTGACCCACACCAATGCTCGTTTGTCACACTTACCCTTCCAAAGAAAAGCAAAACACAACCGATGGATCTGCTCCAATACTCCTTTGGGGATCCAAGCTAGAGACAGCCAATACAGTGGAATAGCTTCCAAAACTGATTTAATCAGAACCAGCCTCCCTGCCCGAGAGAGCCATTTATGACTCCATCCATGTAGGCGCTGTTCTAATTTAGCTAATAACCAGTACCAATCAGCCTTCAGATAAGCATTTGGTTTCAAGTGAAAGCCAAGGTACTTTAAACCATCATCGATATCCAATGTCCTGTAAGGTAGTCTGAGTGCCAAACTAAGAATCTCCTGCTCGGTTAAATGCGAACATGTGATTGAAGACTTGTCAATATTCACTAACATACTCTCTGCTACTTGCACTAAATTGAGACCTTCAACCACCTTATCAATATCTTGTCTTGTGTCCACAAAATATCAGAATGTCATCAACAAAAAGGAGATGTGTAATATATAATACCTGAGAAATGGATATGCCTCGAAAGGTACCATCAGCTTTTGCTTTCAGTATAAAACGACTGAGGCCTTCAGAAACAAGGAGAAACAGCAACGGAGAGAGTGGGAATCCCTATCGTAGGCCCCTTCCTGCTTGGAAGAATGGACTAGCAGAACCATTGATCAGTACAGCAAAGCTCACCGTAGTGATGCAGGCCATAATCCATCTGATAAATTTGTAGCAGAAACCCAGGTGAGTTAGAAGCATCCGGATATAGAGCCAACTAACCCTATCAAATGCTTTTGAGAGATCAATTTTAATCACAACACCCTTCTGTTTCTGCACTTTCAGAGTGTGTAATCCTTCCTGGGCAACACCGATGGCCTCATGAATTTGTCAACCTTCCAAGAAACCAAATTGCTCACAAGAGATATGCTGAGACAATATATTCTTGAGTCTCCTCGCCATAACCTTAGAGATGATCTTATAGATACAATTGCAAAGAGAGATAGGTCTGAATTCATCAAAACTGTTAGGCTTGTCCGCTTTTGGAATAAGAGCAATAAAGGTCGAGTTAAAAGGACCATGTACAAACCCAGCCTTTCGCGATTCTTCCACCACATTCAATAATTCCTCCCCGAAGAAGTCATAGAATCCCAAGAAGAATTCTATAGGCCAGCCATCTGGCCCAGGGATTTTATCTTTCTGAAAGGAATGCATTACCAGCCAGAGCTCATTCGGCAACACTTCCTCCATCAACAGTCGATTTTCTTCCTCCCCCACAAAAGGAGGGAAAAGCTGAGTCACACGTATAACCTCAGCAATAGAGGCCCCAGGTTGTGCAGTGAATAAATCTCCGAAGTGTCTAACACCCAACTCCGCCAATCCATCAAAACTGGATACCAGTTCCCCTTCAGCTGAAGATAGTTCCCAAATAGAGTTTGTGGATTTTCTCCCTTTTGCATATGCTTGAAAAAATTTTGTGTTCTCATCACTGCACTGAAGCCATATCACCCGACTTTTCAATCTCCACATCTCTTCTCTCTCACACAAAATCACATTCCTGCGACGTTCCCACTCCATCAACTCTCCTTTCAGCTGATCATCCATATAGCCCATTCCCTGACAATGTAGAAGTTTATCAATATTCAACTCAGCAGCCTGCAGATTCTGTTCATCTTTCACCCTTTTTTCATGAGCCCAAAGAATAGTGGCCTCTTTAATTCGCTTAAGATTATGATGAAAGTGTGCACCCGCATGCTCCTGTGAATCTAGAGGTCGATGAACCCATAGATCCTGAACCAATTTATGAAAATCCTCCTCCTTCAACCAGCTAGGATTGAATTTGAAAGGACTTGGGGGTTTATCACTTCTGCCTCTTAACTCCAGGAAGATGGGGCAGTGGTCAGATAACCCACCTGACCCTACCCACTGCCTGACAACATCAACCCCCAATGCCAACACATCGGCCACTAGAAACCTATCCAGTCTTTTAGCCACCCTTTGGTCCCCTGCTCTCTGATTCCTCCATGTTGGAGTTAACTTGGTTGGTAGAATGTCTAGTAGATCCTTCCTGGCGAAGGCTTGAATAAAAAAATTTTCCAATGAATCCGGAGCAGCCTGAGGCCCCCACACTTCAGAAGACCCCAGAGAAAGATTTAAATCCCCTCCCAGAATCACATCCCTTCCTTCAAAAAGATTCATACTTAACAAGGAGTCCCAAAATCCAACCCTATTTGAATATGGCCCGTAGATATTGAGAATCGTGATCAACCTGCCAATCTCAGCATCCCAAACTTCCAAACCGATACCAGAAGAGATACCCCAAGAACTATCATATCTACAACTCTTCACCTTCCACCCCGAGGCCAGCCCTCCAGAGCTCCCCCGTGCATCCACTCCTACAAAATTCCATCCTGGAAGCAAAGATTCTAAAGTACGAACAACATCCTCACAGCCACCCAAAGTTTCTTGCAACAGTAAAACATCCGGTTGATTTAAGTCCACCAACCTCCTAACGGACGATTTTTTAATGGGACTCGCCAACCCACGACAGTTGAAGGACATTATTTTCATTAGATACCCCCATCCAGGGCTTTCGCTGCTCTAAGTGCCCACTCAATTGAAGATTGTGTGCCCATCACTAAATCTACTTTAGCCCGATCTTGTGCTTTTGACAAAAGGGATTTTTGTCCCTGACCCTTTCCCCCAACACTATAAGCCAATTCAGGAAGTCCCTTCCCCCCCGATCCGTCAACATCAATCTCCCTATTTCTAAGAGCATATCGGATACTTCGACCCTCAGAACTGCTGGAGTGTTTGGTGGATACAATGGACGGCGTGAATACACAATCCGCAGCAGACAACAGACAAGGAGCTACAGGACTTTGTATATCGGTACAGGCTAGAGGAGGAGGCCCATGACTACCCCCCCCCCAAATCATCAGAGACAGCAAGTAAGGAATCAGCAGGTGAAAAGAAATGAGACATACCCATGGGATTCACAGTTGAACCCCGTCGAATTATGGACATCGCCTGTCGCTCTCTGGAGGTGTCTCGAGTCATAGGAGTCACGGTAAAAGAGGCCCCCACATCCACCGGATCCGCACACCTAATAGTCTCCATTCCTTTGTTCACCAAAGGAGGCAAAATTGCCTCTGCTCCATGTATCCCGCGGTTGTCGGATGGTACCACAGTATCAGAGATCACCCCTCTGTCAAAAGATGGCCCACTACCTTCAACCACCACCGCATGAGGGTTCACCGTCAACTTAGGATCATCACGTTCATCAAATCCTTCATCGACCATTGGCTTACTAGCCCGAAATGGTAAGGGGCAGCTGGCTACCAGATGTCCATGAGCGTGGAAGCGGTGGCACCTAAACGGCACACCCACATAATCCAGAAGTTGAACAAAGTCCCCATCCTTGGATTGTACATTAATCTCAGCAAAGAGCCCCAGCCGAAGGTCGATTTTTACCATAATCTTTGCCATCGTGTATTTTCCAGTCTCATTATGGGAGTAATCAGAACACACATAATCACCAAGAAAATTCCCAATCTCTGCAAACCGAGTTTCATTCCACAGATGCATGGGGAACCCAGGAAGCTTCACCCACAGTGGTTCTGCATCAATTTTCTCCGTTTTTGAGTCGAAAAAGGGGGTCCAGCTTTTCAGAATGATAGGGACACCCAACATCGACCATTGTCGACTTAAGACTGCATCAACCTCCCCCTTGTTCAATAGAATGAAAGAAAACTATCCTTTCGTCAACACCCGGATTTCAAGGGCTGAAGACACTAAATCCTTCCACTGCTCAGCCGCCCAACGCTGAAGGAAACCGCGACCAAATATTTTGCCCCGAACATGTCCAACCACAGCTGTGAGAGTGAAATCCTCCACCTCTTCCATCGTAACATCCACCCCTAGCACTAACTTATCCTTTCTCTTCCGTTCTTTAACCCTCTTCGCAGAATATTTATGAGAGTCAGCCTTCGTAGAAACCCCTGTTTGAGGAATAGGCACCCTGGTAGAGGTAGGTAATTAAAAATGATGCCCATCCTTGTCCTGTGCTTCCTCGGGCCCAGAAAAGACCACTGGCCCCCCGCCTTTCAAGAAGGGTCCAGACAAAGCCCCTGGCCCATCCACCTTCACATTGTCAGCTCCAGCAGCAAGATTCCCTCTATCATGTACCCCATCTGAGGTGTAAGCCACATCCTCCTCCATGCCACCCCAGATGTTCCCTCAAATCAGCCAGATCACCAATCCCTGGCACCAAAATCAGCCAGATCACCAATCCCTGGCACCAAACAATCAACAACTACACTGACAGAACAGTAACCCCAGAATAAAAAACCAAAAATAGCTAGGGACCGGCCCCCAAGCCACAAAACACACAATCAACTTTCATCACCATGAAATCCTCCAAGATCCCCACGCATCCCTGAGAGGCCCGTCACACAACCAAGGCAAGGGTTCAAGACCGACCACCTGCAAGCCCCATCATTAACTCCTCACGGCACCAAGATCCAATACGCTGCTGAACCAAATCTCTCAGCATCATATGCCCTTGTTCACAGCATGGTTGCACATTCATGTCAATATCAACATGGTTTAATGGTTCCTGTATCAATTTCTAATGGATTTTAGCTTTGAGGCCCTAGCAGTAATGGCATTTCATAAATCGAATCCTTCAGTTGGATTAAGGGTTTTAAATTTTGAAAAAATTAATGCCTGCGTTTTCCTCTCCACCAGTTTCCATTTCTATTGCAGGAAATCTGTCCGCGCCTGACATTATCGATCAGATTGCTGGAATCAAGCAGATCTCTGCCATTATCTTATTGCTGTTGTGCTAATGTGTAATAGGAGCACTATTATCCCCAAAAAAATTACAAAACCCACAAAGAACTTCTCCTACTATAGTGCATTCTATTAATACTTGCACACCACTTCTTGTGCATTGATGTGTCCACAATGCACCTGTGCTTCCTATTGATGGATGCACCACCGAACTAAACATATAAAAAAAAACCACATTAACTGGTGCACATTGTAAACTAGAACACACCAAATTGACGGTGCGTTGACGTGTAACAAGCGCACCATTGTCCCCAAAAAATTATAAAACTTACAAAAAGTTGCACCTATTATAGGGCGCTCTATTATACTTTTTCACTATAGTCGGTGCGATGACATATTTAGAACACCCCAGTGCTTCATAATAATGGACGCATCGCCAAACTAAACTTATTAAAAATAGCTTGTTATCTGGTGTGCATTCTAATCAAGAACTCATCGGATTGACAATGCACTAACATGTAATAGGTGCAATGTTATCCCTAAAAGAGTACAAAACTAAAAAATAGTTGCTTTTATTATGGTGCGCTCTATTAATACTTGTACAACGTGTCCGATGCGATGACGTGTTTAGAATGCACCAGTGTTTTTTATCGATGGAAACACCACTACACTTAACATATTTAAAAAACACCATCGGAATCGACGGATTTGCAATCAGAGTCACATTTTTGCTGCTCTGGGCATTTTGGTCTAGCTCCCTGGGGCCATTCAGGGACACTTTGAGGAATTGCTCTAGGGTCATGGAACCCAAACTGGCGAGTGAACTTGGGTTCTGTCAGATCTCGCACGTGAACGTGTTCACGATGGCCACGCACACTCGGGAGCCTTTCGGATCGTAAATGAGCCACTTGAGCAAGTTTGGAATGGCCTTCACTGAGCAAAACCCTAGATCCGGAGATGGCACAATAGCACCATTTTCAAGACTTTGAGGCACGGTGTGCGGGGTCCCCTAGATGAAACTTGGTGTCCTGGATCCATCAGAATCGACGGATTCGTGATTGGAGTCACAGTTTTGCTGCTGCAGTGGTCGGGCACACCGAGGCCATTCAGGGACACTTTAAGGAATTGCTTTGGGGTCACGAAACCCAAACAGACGAGCGTAATTGGGTCCTGTCAGCTCCCACATGTGTACATGGCCATTGTGGACGTGTTCATGATGTCCATGTACACCCTGGAGCCTTTGGATGAAAAATGACCCCCTTGAGTAATATTGGCATGGCCTTCACTGAGCAAAACCCTAGCTCCATAGATGGCACAATAGAATCATTTTCGAGACTTCGAGGCATGGTGTGGGGGGTCCCAAAGCTGAAACTCAGTGTCCCAGATCCATAGGAATCGATGGATTCACGATCAGAGTCATGGTTTCGCTGCTCCAAGAATTTTGGTCCAGCACCCCGGGGCCATTCAGGGACACTTTGAGGAATTACTCTGGGGGCATGGAACCCAAACTGATGAGCGGACCTGGGTTCCATCAGCTCCCACGTGTGCATGTGGCCATTATGGACATGTTGACGATGGCTACGCATGCTCAGGAGCCTTGGGATGAGAAATGACCCCCTGGAGCAAGATTGGCATGGCCTTCACTGAGCAAAACCATAGCTCCAGAGATGGCATAATAGCACCATTTCTGAGACTTCGAGGCACAGTGTGGGGGGATCCCTAGCTGGAAACCGGCGTCCCAGAACCATCGAAATCGATGGATCCGCGATCGAAGTCACGGTTTTGTTGATTTGGGAATTTTGGTCGGGCACACCGGGGCCATTCAAGGACACTTTGAGGAATTGCTCCGGGGTCACAGAACCCAAACCAGCGAGCGAACTTGGGTTCCATTAGCTCACGCACGCGCACGTGGCCATTGTGGATGTGTTCATGATGTCCACACATGCCTGAGAGCCTTCCGATCGTAAATGACCCCCTTGAGCAAGATTGGAATGGCCTTCACTGAGCAAAACCCTAGGTCTGGAGATGGTACAATAGCATTGTTTCTGAGATTTCGAGGCATAGGGTGGGGGGGCATAACTAAAAATCGGTGTCCTAGATCCATCGGAATCGACGGATTCATGATCAGAGTTAGGGTTTTGCATATGTAGGAATTTTCAGCAAGCACCACGTGGCCATTCAAGGACACTTTGAGGAATTGATTCGGGGGCACGGAACCCAAAATGGTGAGTGGACTTGCGTTCTGTCAGCTTCCGCACGTGCATAAAGGAGATTTCAAACTACCATATAGGACATGTATTAGGGTTGTTTGGCTCCTAAGTGTTGATACATATGAAAAATGTCTAAGTAAATGTTGCTAATGAGATGAAATGAGGGTTGTGCTTGCTTAAATCCCTAAGGGCACACCTCACACAAGAGTTCATACACTTATAACCACATCGTGATGCTCCCTAAGCTATTGAGACAATATTGAGAATATGTGAGCCATTATAGAATAACACCTTTGACCTCCTAATGTTATGTAAACACATAAGAAAGTGTTTTACCATAAGTCGAGGATATGCCATAACATTGGCACCAACTGGATGTCCCCATTTTTATATGGCATATGGAAAGGTAGGCTAAGTAGATTGAAGGTAGACTAGAGGTATCTTTGAGCTAGTTGAAAGTGTCTCTATCAAGTGTCTCGAGCCATGGATAATGCCTTAAAGAATAATAGTTGATATCTGAAGGGTATCATTTTCCTTTGATTGTTGACCTTGATGCAATAACTAGGTTGTGGACATTAGGTATGGGTCTTGGAACCATGAACATGTTCAATGGAGGAAATATATTCCTTATGCCCTAAACAAGGCTTCTATGCATTTAGGACCAAGAATGATGTGTCAAATCACAACACATCTAGGATCGAGGGATATTTGGCCTCCATATGAGCATATTCAAATATGATTAGGAGGTTATGAACACCAAGTGTTGGTGTTGAAGGCCTAGATATGACTGTGAATATTTATCTTATTGGTGAGGATATGGACACTATTCGGAGGTTTTGAACAAGAGCAAGAAAGGAGATTTCAAAACAACAAACATGTCTTAGGGTTCTTTGGCTTTCAAGTGTTGATACAACTTCATTAGGATATTTTGAGAACCATTTATGAATATGAGGGCCTTGTACATGGTTGGGACAAGGACTGCAAACCTTAATAAAAATAAAGCTTCTAAGGGAAGGGAAACTTGATGTTTTGAAATTACAGGTGTATTAATTACATAGGTTCACAACAATGAAAGAGGCCTCAAATGACAAGGATATGTTTAGCCTCCAATAAATGATATGGGTGCAACTAGGAGTATTTTAGCACTCAATATGGGTTTTGGCACTAAACATGGTCAAATGATGAAACCTTGACCTTAGGCTCTAAAGGAAGTTTCCAAGGATAGGGAAAATGTGAAGCCTTAACCAACCACATAACATTGGTCTAGTATAACTTAAATATTTGAATGCCAATATGGACATCGTTAGTATGTTTTGAGCTTTATGGGTGGACCTCAAATCCATAAACATGATTCGAAGAGGGAGACCAAAATATAAAGTCTAATGCATATAAACATGATTGGGACCAATGATCAATTTGATGGGTCATTTGTAATGCTTCAGGGCATCATTCATGAACCTTGGTCCCTATAAGGTGCCTTTAGAGCCTAATGCATAATTCAAAATTCAAAATATTTGAAAGTGATATTTAGGTGTGTAATTGTGTTTGAAAAGATGATGTTGTGTGTTATTTTATACTAATATTTGTATGGTTTTCTTTGTGCAAGTGTGTATGTAAATCTTTTCCTATGTGTGTTTTTTCTAACATGTAAATTTTTGTATATGTGCATAGATATTTGCATGTGTGCATGTATTTTTCGTATGTTTATGTATAAATATTTTTATGTGTGTAGGTTTTTATAGTGTAAATATATATGTATCTGTACATCTTTAATATGTGTGTAAATATAAGTATGTGCATATAACTTGTGTGTGTAAATGACTACGAGTGGTAGGTACACAAGGGGGGTGTCTAGGGGTGGTAGGTACAAAAGGGAGTTATTTCCCAATGCCTATCAAATTTTTTCATGTCCCAAATTTTGCATTGGGTCACAATGGACTAATCCCATTGTTCATATTCATAAGAGTTTGTCAAATTGATGGTAAGGGTCAAATAATTGCCAAGGAGGAAAATTACTAGTTTCCTAGGTTGGGGGTGGAAGCTTTGGGATTTGAGATAAGGGGGATAATAAATAATGTTTGAAAATTAGAATGGCATAAATATTTAATAAATGAGAGAAATAAATAAATACAAGAGAAATTCTAGGTGGCAATTGGTTTTGAAGACATATGGAGGATGTGGGACCCACACTAGCTTGATTTTTCAATGCCACATGGCATCTCTCTCTTTCCATTTTGAATCCATGAGAAAGAAAACATTCTTGGATGATTTGGTAGGCTCATACACATGACATTTAGAATCATAGTTCAAATTTGGATGGAATGGTAACTTCCATGGAAGAGGCAGAAGAAGAGGTTTGAGGGACATTACATTGGTATAAGAGCATGGTCCTTCCACCTATGGATTAATATCATACATTGAAGAATAAGTTGCAGCCATATCTTAATATTATGATGAATCCTATGAGTACAATTCTTATGAGGAATATGAAGATGATTGTGAACAATATGAAGGAGAATGTGAATGGTATGAGGAAGAGGTGCCATCATGCAACACTTCTTACAATTTCAGGAGGAATAAAGATTACTATTATGACCATATTTATGATAAATATGAATATGACACACCATCAAAGGAGGATTCTATGAATGAGTTACAAATATGGAGAGCAACATATAAAACCTTTCCCCAACAATATCAAAGATATCAAGCATATCTTGCTTCAAGGGAAGATACACAAAATGCCATGTCTTTTGAATACTATGCTAATTGTGTGTTTGCAAATATACCAAAAAATGAAGATGTAGAGTTAGTAAAGAAAGGTTTATGCGCTTCTTGTAAAAGAACTTGGAGAGAAAATCATGTGTGTGCACACTAGTACAAAATGAGAGATAAGTGACCAAAAAAACGACCAAAATCCACATATAAATGACCACTTTTGAGTTGGTGACCACTGGTAGCAAATTAGTGGCCATATATCACATGACCAAAAATGTGGTCATATTTAGCTTGGTCATTTATAGCTTATATTGTGGTCATATATTTGGTCATTAATTTGGTAATATATTTGGTCATTAATTGTCACAATGACCAATGATCGCTAATTTGCTACTAGTGATCGCCAACTCAAAAGTGGTCATTTATATGCATATTTTGGTCACTTATCTCTCATGTTGTAATGGTGGTCATTTATATGCAAATTTTGGTCATTTTTTTAGTCATTTATCTCTTTTTAGTGGTTTTAGAATATAAATAGGGCATGGTGGAATCGAACCACCAACCTCCTGCCTATAAGGCAGGTTCTCTACCATTGAGCTAGCACCCTTAAATAGAACAGGGGAGCTTGAAAGATGAGTATTTGCTTGCGTGTTGTGGACAACTTCTTGCACCTGTATCATGTACCATGGAAAATACCTCATGTTAGTTTAAAAGATAATAAAATTATAATTATAATAAAAACACCACATTACTGCTTCTATACATATCAATATCTGCACCCTCTCATTATCTCACACTATTAATATCTTCACAAGTTGAATAATAGTACAAAAACCCTTCAACTAAACAAAGATGATAGCAATTAGAAGCCGTGTTTCCAATAATCAGATTGTTCCTATTGATTGACTTGCTTATGAGAGGCACAGTCTGGTCTGAAAGTTATTTTTCTGAGTATAAAGGAAGATCTTCACCCCCAGGTAAGTTATTAGACTTGTTCATTAGATACTTTACCAATGTTATAAATTTGTTTAATTTACACTACTGTTGTTGATTACATGTTAGTACACATGTAGTACTAAGGACTCTTAATGCTTGTATTACAATAATTTCGCATTTATACAAGCAAATAATTAATTAATTTGCCTGACTTGTGTGTGTGTGTATATATATATATTGGCAAAAGATAACTAAAAAAAAGTGTTTTCAGCCTACATGTTTTTCAATTATTTTTTAAATATAGAAATGATAATTAATTATTTCTGACCCTGTAAAGCTACCAATTATGAGTATGGACTAATTTTATTTTAGTTTTATGTACAATTAATAAGAATTGTGACTATTTATTTCTCTCAAGACACAAACAGAAGTCAAGCTAGCTTATCCAAATAATTTTCATCTCATAGTTTCCAAGCAAATGGTTTTATTTTCCCTTTGCTACATAAATATTCTCACCTGGAGGGCACTCATCTGCTGAAAGTAAAAGAAAGTTGACTTGCACATAATATGTAATATTAGAAAATGGCAATTAAACATTACACATTAATAAACTGAAATTGAAGCTAGGTGGGTTAGCTCGAGTGGTCAAGCACTGTGAATTGAGATAAGAGGTCTCAGGACAAGGCACCTCGCTGGTTATATGTGATAGGTCCATACTTTATGGACATGCTGGGACATACATACTAAAGACTATAGTCTATGTGAAGGTTTACTCTGGTTACCACCTATCGACGACTTGAAGTCTCCAAGGGTTTCTTGTGCATGGTTACATGGTAGTGATTAAAAACTATAAAAACCTCTAATTGACTATATCCTATAATTTCCTAGATAGAATTAGTCAAGCGCTCAACCAAGGGAGGATATTTGCAGGGAGACCACTGGAAGTGGATTTCATTCAATGGTTGATATTTTTTTTGTTATATTGTGGACAACAAGGGACATCTGTACATACTCCACTTCAACATGTGCAAAAAATGAATTATTCATGGGTGTTTCACCATTTTGTGGAAGGCTAGGCACATATGAATATACCCACAGTAAAAATCATTTGTTGGATTATTTTTTGACTTTGTGTGAAGAATATACTGCTAATAAATAAATTGCAGGTCCATAGGTTGAGAAAGAATGCCATTGCAGGGTTTATTCCAAAATGTGTGGCCCAATCCTCATTCATTTATAATCGTGTTCTACTTCTAATTTATTTTCACGGCAAGAAAGACTAGTGACAACTGTTAAGTTTAAACCAAATAGACAAGCAAGATCACTGAAAGAAACACAATCACAAGATAGACACACAATATACCCTGGGAAACCCTCATGGGGTAGAAAACCCAGCAAAGCTTTCCTCAATAAGATGATCAACCAAAATACAAGATGTGCTCCTTCCTTCTTTGTCTCCTTAGCAGATCTCCCAGACAAGTGCGCACTCTTCCACAAGTGAGTGTGTGTTATAATGAGGAGTTCACCTCCTCTATTTATACTTGACTCTCAACTGACTAAAAGACGTTATGGGGCCGACCTCACCTGGAGATGTCTAATAACCCCTAAAATATAACTACAAGGCCGACCCACACATGGTGGGTCTAATAACCCTAGTTAATACTAACCCTCGGAGGAATAAACATCTCCGGATACATAATAGGGTTACCTCGGAGGGATGAAACATCTCCGGAATAATAAAGTACAAATATAATATTCTTTGAAGTTACAATATTCAACACTCCCCCTTAACGAGAAGGATATTATAACAGCATCTGCAGGAGCAAGGAGTCACTACATATGATACATCTATAAATCATTGGAAGCTTTCTTCAATTCGTCTTCATCAGTAACTCAAACAGTTACTGGTACATCAATGTCAACATCAACATCAACATCAAGATCTTTAGCATCGTCTTCACACGTTTAGCAGCATCGTCATCACACAATCAGCAGCATCGTTATCACACGATCAGCAGCATCGTCATCACACGATCAGTAGCATCGTCATCACACGATTAGCAGCATCGTCATCACACGATCAGCAGCATCGTCATCACACGATCAGCAGCATCGTCATCACACGATCAGCAGCATCGTCATCACACGATCAGCAGCATCGTTATCACACGATCAGCAGCATCGTCATCACACGATCAGCAGCATCGTCATCACACGATTAGCAGCATCGTCATCACACGATCAGCAACATCATCATCACACGATCAGCAGCATCGTCATCACACGATCAGCATCATCATCACACAATCAGTAGTACAAGTATCCTACCGATACATCATCAATACAAGTATCCTACCGATACAAGTAACCACATCATCAATACAAGTATCCTACCGATACAAGTAACCACATCATCAATACAAGTATCCTACCGATACAAGTAACCACATCATCAATACAAGTATCCTACCGATACAAGTAACCACATCATCAATACAAGTATCCTACCGATACAAGTAACCACATCATCAATACAATTACTTTCTCGGAGACCATTCGTCTACGGATCAATTCAGGGACCGAAGTCCGGGGATGATACAATCCCCATCACGTACATTTTGAACTAGCAGTTCCGGGATGATGCAATCCCTATCACGTACATTTTGAACTATCAGTTCCAGGATGATGCAATCCCCATCACGTACATTTTGAACTATCAGTTCCGGGATGATGCAATCCCCATCACGTACATTTTGAACTATCAGTTCCGGGATGATGCAATCCCCATCACGTACATTTTGAACTATCAGTTCCGGGATGATGCAATCCCCATCACGTACATTTTGAACTATCAGTTCCGGGATGATGCAATCCCCATCACGTACATTTTGAACTATCAGTTCCGGGATGATGCAATCCCTATCACGTACATTTTGAACTATCAGTTTCGGGATGATGCAATCTCCATCACGTACATTTTGAACTATCAGTTCCGGGATGATGCAATCCCCATCACGTACATTTTGAACTATCAGTTCCTGGATGATGCAATCCCCTCAACTGTCCTTTAAGGACTTCATTCTCAGAGACCTCACGTCTACGGCTCTCTTTAGGACTGAGAGTCCAGGGATGATCCAATCCCCTCAACTGTCCACTAAGGACTTCATTCTCGGAGACCTCACGTCTACAGCTCTCTTTAGGACTGAGAGTCCAGGGATGATCCAATCCCCTCAACTGTCCACTAAGGACTTCATTCTCGAAGACCTCACGTCTACGGCTCTCTTTAGGACTGAGAGTCCAGGGATGATCCAATCCCCTCAACTGTCCACTAAGGACTTCATTCTCGGAGACCTCACGTCTACGGCTCTCTTTAGGACTGAGAGTCCAGGGATGATCCAATCCCCTTCTGTATTCTCATCTATACAGGTACAAATATCCAAGAGCATGTATCACATTTAGTATGTATTCTCACTAATACATCTAATCGTCAAGATATGTATACATTACAACTAGTATGTATTCTTACTAATACATCTAACATCAAAACATGTATACATCACACCAAAACATGTATACATCACAACTAGCATGTATTCTTACTAATACATCTAACATCAAAACATGTATACATAACACCAAAACATGTATACATCACAACTAGCATGTATTCTTACTAATACATTAAAACATGTATACATCACACTAAAACATGTATACATCTAGCATCAAAACATAAAAGATATATAAGAGTTCTAAATCTAAATAATTTGTAAGTAGCTAAGAGCAACAAAACAAAAATGCTATCAAATACTATACTACTCCCCCTTTCGAGGAGGGTCCTTCTGGACTAAACCAAGCATGTCTCGGAAGTGTTCAAACTTTACTCGAGACAAAGGTTTAGTCAGGATATTGGCAATCTGATCCTCAGTGCTTATGTACTCGAGCTTGATGGCTCCCTTCTGCACCATGTCTCGTATATAGAAGTAGCGGATCTCAATGTGTTTTGACTTATCATGGAACACAGGATTTTCAGTCATCTTAATGCAGCTTTGATTATCACACATAATCACCGTGGGATCCATTTCTAAGTCAAAAATTCCAGATAAGAGTTTCCGAAGCCACACTGCTTCACAGCTGGCAGAGCAAGCAGCTATATATTCTGCTTCGGCAGTACTGAGGGCCACACTAGATTGTTTCTTGCTGAACCAAGAGATCATGGCAGATCCAAGGCCATAACATCCGCCTGAAGTACTTTTCCTGTCTGAGATACTTCCTGCCCAGTCAGAATCTGAGTAACCATGTAACTTGAGTTCATTACCTCCAAGATAGTATAGGCCAAAGTCCACTGTACCTTTTAGGTACCTCATTATATGCTTTGCAGCTATAAGGTGAACCTTTCGAGGTTCTACTAAATACTGACTTAGGGTATTTACAGCAAAGCATATATCCGGCCTAGTATTTGTCAAATACATTAATGATCCAATGATTTGTCTATATAGAGTTATGTCCACTAGTTCTGATGAATCATTAACTAATAGTTTCAGGTTGGAGTCCATGGGAGTGGCCATGGCTTTACACTCCAACATATCAAATCTTTTGAGAATCTCCACAGTATACTTACCTTGATTTAGAAAGATTCCTTTTGGCTCTTGCCACACTTCTAGGCCTAAGAAGTAGTGCATTAGTCCGAGATCTTTCATTTCGAATTCTGAAGAAAGCTTCTTCTTGCTTTCAATGATTTGATTCTCATTTCCGGTTAGAAATAGATCAGCTACATACAACAGCAATATAACAGGTTCATCATTCATCACTTTAAGATAAAGGTTGGGGTCAGCTTTACTTTTGGTAAATCCCATGCTTGTTAAGAAACTGTCAATCCTTCCATACCAAGCCCTGGGAGCTTGCTTCAATCCATATAATGCCTTTTTCAGTTTGCATACATGTGTCCTTCCGTCTTTGACCTCAAAGCCTTGAGGTTGTTCTATGTATACTTCTTCTTCAATTACACCATTCAGAAAAGCTGTCTTAACATCCATTTGATGCAATTTCCATTTCATCATGGATGCAAGTGCCATGATAGTTCTAATTGAAGTATACCTAGCAACAGGTGCAAATGTTTCTTCATAGTCAATTCCCTCCTTTTGAGAGAATCCTCTGGCTACAAACCTTGCCTTGTATTTTTCAATGCTACCATCTGCAGCATGTTTTATTTTGAAAATCCATTTGGAAGAAACCACACTTTTATCTCTTGGTTTGGGGACTATATCCCAAACATCATTTTTCATTATCGACTGATATTCTTCTGTCATTGCTTCTACCCATTCTTTCTTTTGAGCTGCTTCTTCATAGCTAGTAGGCAGTTGATCCACAAGATCACACATCAAGGCCATATAGTTGGAAACTATCTTTGGTTTCTTCCTTTCTCTAGTGGAGCCTTCAGGAGCACCATATCTTTCAGCTCCTTGAATGATATCTCTAGCCCATGCTGGTTTTCTTTTCCTAGATAATTCTGCAACATGAGGTTCTTGTGGTTCCAGCATGTCATGATCCTCTGGTATGTCCTCTTCAGGGATGTGAACAGTCTCTGAGATTCTGGGAGATGTATCTTCTTCATAAACTTCTTCAAGTTGACACTTTCTAGATTTCTTGAGAGCTGCTTCCTCATCGAAGGTTACATCTCTACTTATTTCTATATGATGAAAGCCTGGTATGTAAATCCTGAAAGCTTTGGATGATTCACAGTAGCCAACAAATATTCCTTTCTTACCAGAAGGATCCAACTTGGTTCTCTTTTCCTTTGGAATGTGGATGTACACAGGACACCCAAATATTTTAAGATGGCTTACCTCGGGCTTCTTTCCAGAAAACACTTCTTCTGGAGTTTTGAAATCAAGAGCACTATGAGATAATCTGTTTTGAACATATATTGCTGTTCTGGCTGCTTCAGCCCACAAATACATGGGAAGATCCTGATCATGTATCATAGTCTTCACAGCTTCCATGATGGTTCTATTTTTCCTTTCTGCAACCCCATTTTGTTGGGGATTGTAGGGAGTGGTTAGTTCTCTCTTGATTCCAGCTTCCTTACAGAATTCTTCAAACTCTTTTGAAGTATATTCTCCACCATTGTCTGTTCTAAGAATCTTGATTTTCTTTTCTGAGAGATTTTCTATTAGAGCCTTGAACTCTTTGAACTTTCCAAAAACTTCATTCTTACCCTTTAGAAAGTATATCCAAGTTTTTCTTGAATGATCATCAATGAATGAAAGATAGTATTCAAACCCACTTAGAGAGGTGGTGGGCATTGGACCACATACATCTGAGTGTATTAACTCCAAGATACCTTTGGTCTTTGTTTCACTCTTTGGAAAGGGGTTCTTGACATTCTTTCCTTTCTTACATCCTTTACATGAGCCATCATGATCAACCTTTAAATCTGGTAGTCCTATGACCACCTTGCTTACATAAGGTAAGGCTTTGTAGTTAATGTCAGCTAGTCTTCTATGCCATAGCTCACTGGAGCTAGAGGTTTCATGAACAAGAGCAGCTTCTGGATGACCCTTGAGTTTATATAAACCTCCTTCCTCTTCACCAATAACAATTGCATCCTTAATGGATTTGCCTTTGGACCACATTAACACTTGTCCATCAATGAATGCAACTCTGTAGCCTTTCTTGTCTAAAGCTGAGATTGAAAGCAAATTCTTCTTTAATCCTGGAACATATAGAACTTCCTTCATCTTCATGGGAGTTCCAGAATCGAGTTTGTAGTTTGCTTCACCAATTCCCTTAATGGGATATTGATAGTCATCTCCTAGAGATACCTTTTGGGGAGAATTCTTTTCTTCAAGATTTGAGAGAGTCCTCTTCTGTCCTGTCATGTGCTTTGAAGCACCACTGTCAATAAGCCATGTTCCTTCTCCAGGGGTTATGGATCCAGAGAGTGCGGAGAAGAGAACATATTCTTCTGCATCTTCTTCTGTGTTTCTTCTTGACCTTATTTTGAAGAAGGTCCTTTCTTCTTCTTCCTCTTCATCTCTAGGCCTTTTATTGTGAGACCTTTCTTCCTCTACTTCTTCTTCTTCACTATCATCTTCTGCAAGATGTGCTTGGTGTCTTTTGTAGTGATTACCCTTTTTCTTTTGTAGAGGGAAATCTTTAGCAATGTGACATAATTTGTGGCAAGAATAGCACTGGAAAGAAGAGTAATCCCTTCTTTGAGTAGATCCTCTTTTCTTATGAAATCTGTGAGGAGGATGAGACTCCTTGTGACTACCCTTCTTGAAGTAGGATTGACTGTTCGGATATCCATCATCTATTTCGGGATACATATCTATTTCAGGATCATCTATTTCAGGATACATATCTACTTCAGGATCTTGCATGATCTATTTCAGGATATGCAGTCCAGTCACCAGTTTGATGCCTCCAGCACCTTATCCACCTTCTTCTAGCACCCGGGAGCCACTTTCCACAGAGTTTTAGCCCTCCTAAGCTGAAAGGCGCCCTCTTCTCACCTACTGACAGAGAAGGGCGCACTTGTTCACCTACCACTGCAGATTCACTCCAGTTACATTCAGTTAGCTCCGATTCTGATTGATTTCACTCCGATTTCACTCCTGACTGACTGTTTCACCTCCGATTGACCTCCAGTTCGATTAGGTGACTTGTTCTGACTCCAGTTAGCCTCCCATGCGCCCCCACTGAGCCTCCAGATCCTATATCAGTGCTACACACTTCAGTTACATTTATTATGATCAGTTAGACTCAGCTTGACACCTGGATGACTGGTTGTTGTGATTGATGAGCAACACCGATGATTGATGAGGACTCCTAGATTGAGTCAAGCTACTCCATTCAGTGATTCGAATGACCTCCTTAGGCAATTCGAATTGCTCTGTTCATTGTGACAGTTTGTATTGTAATTCATTCACCCTTTCTGTGATAGAGAGCACTGCTGCATGTTTTGCACAGTTTTGCACCATTTCTTCTATGTTCATCTGTTGTGACTGATTTATTTGTTCATTAGATCTGCTGTGACTAACTTTACATGGTATCAGAGCCATTGCAGGGACAAGATCTCTTTTCTACAGGTGTTTATACAAGAAGATTTGACTGAATTGCTAAAAATTGCAATAAGTTTGGCATGAGATATCTCAAGGGCATTCGCTCCTGTGCATGCAAAGCTTGAAAAATATTCCAATACCACTCCAGAAGCTTGAGTTACCACATAATTCCTGGATCTGATACATTGGACCTATTCAACATTGCTTGAAATCCAATCCCAGGTGTGATGCAACTCTCAAAGGGTGGATTGTTCGACCTTATTGTGGTTGTTTTTATGTGATTTGCAGGTTTCTTACTTCCTCCATGTGCATTCGCTAATGCAAAGATGGAGACTTCTTCTTCACAAAATATTCTTACTCCATTCAACTATGATGAATGGAAACCAAAGATGATTGCATTCTTGAAGAGACAATGTCTTTTTGATATGTGCATTGGTAATACAAGAGATTTTGATTCCGATGAAGAGAAGAATGATTGGCTCAATGATTGTGATAGAGCTTTTGGAGCAATATGTCTTGCTATGTCTCCTTGTATGCGCTACCTCATTAAGCTTGCTGAAAATCCAAGTGATCTATGGGTCCAACTTGACAGAGAATTTGGAAAGCAGGAAGAAGAGGATCATGCTAGCCTTTTGGAGAACAAGCCCAGTGAGATCTCCTTATGTGTTCTTTCCGATCATGTGTTGGCCTCAACAATTGTTCAAGATGAAGAAGAAACTGTAGATTCAACACTCATTCTCTCAAAGTCTTCTATTTCGAATTCTGAGCAAGATAAACAAGCTCATACTCTAGATTCCGAAGAGGTTCTTGAATCCTCTCTTTCACATGAGTTTGTCGGCATGCGGAATAATGATCTACTTGATGTTTTGGAGGTAAAATCTGATTTTGGAGGTGAAGCATTCGCCCTCCTTGATTGCATGCCTTCTATAAACTTATGTTCTATCATTTGCAAAGTTTCTCAGAGTTTTAATGAAAATGAAGAGCACTACCATTCGCTTGAGTTCAATTCTCATGCATTTTTTGCTGATTTTGGTTTTGATCTCACCCTTGTTGGTTCAAAGGAGATCTCAAGAAACCATTTATCTATTTTTGGAGCTGATTTAACTTCTATTGACAAGAAGTTCAAGTTTCAAGATCTATTTGATCCGATTGGAGCTATTCCTACCTCACTTGGTTCGAATCACAGGTTCCAGGATCATCCTCATATTTTCAGATTTGTTCTCACCATTTTCGGTATGAAGAGCAAGTTAATAAAGTCTCCACATTCGCTTGCATCCACTGATGGAGAATTCAAGCACATGTTTTTGGAGCATAATCCATTTACTCCCAAGAGTAAGATACCTCCAGACATATCTATTTGAGTTTGGAGCAGTTAAATCTTTTGGTGTGTTACAGTTCATTTTGAGGGGGGGTATTTTTCCTATGAGGTTTTCCCCATTTCCTCGGTTTATTTACTGTTATTAGTTTGGATTATTATTGTATTGGGGTGACCTTTGGTCTTAGTTACCAGGGCCCCACATTATTTTAGTTGGCACATCATAATCTAGCTTGAGGGGGGGTGTTCGGATATCCATCATCTATTTCGGGATACATATCTATTTTAGGATCATCTATTTCAGGATACATATCTACTTCAGGATCTTGCATGATCTATTTCAGGATATGCAGTCCAGTCACCAGTTTGATGCCTCCAGCACCTTATCCACCTTCTTCTAGCACCCGGGAGCCACTTTCCACAGAGTTTTAGCCCTCCTAAGCTGAAAGGCGCCCTCTTCTCACCTACTGACAGAGAAGGGCGCACTTGTTCACCTACCACTGCAGATTCACTCCAGTTACATTCAGTTAGCTCCGATTCTGATTGATTTCACTCCGATTTCACTCCTGACTGACTGTTTCACCTCCGATTGACCTCCAGTTCGATTAGGTGACTTGTTCTGACTCCAGTTAGCCTCCCATGCGCCCCCACTGAGCCTCCAGATCCTATATCAGTGCTACACACTTCAGTTACATTTATTATGATCAGTTAGACTCAGCTTGACACCTGGATGACTGGTTGTTGTGATTGATGAGCAACACCGATGATTGATGAGGACTCCTAGATTGAGTCAAGCTACTCCATTCAGTGATTCGAATGACCTCCTTAGGCAATTCGAATTGCTCTGTTCATTGTGACAGTTTGTATTGTAATTCATTCACCCTTTCTGTGATAGAGAGCACTGCTGCATGTTTTGCACAGTTTTGCACCATTTCTTCTATGTTCATCTGTTGTGACTGATTTATTTGTTCATTAGATCTGCTGTGACTAACTTTACATTGACTCCTACTCCTTTTGGTATGGGTAGCCAAAGCTTGGTCATCTTCTTTGAGCAAGGCTTCTCTATTTGCAACCCTAGCCTCCTCTTGTACACAATCCTCCCAAACTACATCAAACTTCATACTTTCTTTTCTGGCACACATAGTTTGAATGAATGACTCCCAAGGTCTAGTGAGACCATTTAGAGCTGTCATCACAAGTTCATCTTCATCAAGAGTATCACCAATGGCATCTAGTTGCTCTTTGATTAGATAGACTCTTGAGAAGTAGTCTTGAATGGATTCTCCTTTGTGCATCTTGGTACTTTTCAACTGAGTCCTTAGATTCATCTTCCTATTGATGTTCTTTCCTTCATACATTCTTCCTAGGGCATCATACATTTCCTTTGGAGTCTTCTTGGAAGACACTTGGGGAATCAAGTGGTCTTTAATAGAATCAGCTATGATTCTCTTTGCCCTAATCAGATCCTTCCTGTGTTTTTCTTTGGCTTCATCTTCTTCTGGTTCTGCAACTTCCTCCTTGATATAATGAGCAAGATCATTCTCCTCTAGAATTAGACCAATTCTGTATTTCCATGCCCGGAAATTCTCTATGCCTTCTAGCTTGTCTTCAAGCTTAGTATTTGGAGCCATCTTCTCTTGGGGGAGTCCAAGAGACAGAGTAGACTTACCTGGAAAGTTACTTTTTACTTTTCCGGAATCTGGAACAGAATTTTATCGCACTTTTGGTAGAATTAGGGTTTGACTTTCCCGGAGTTCTACCCAACCAAAAAGTTCGATCTATAGCTCAAAAGAATGCTCTTGAGAAGGACTATCCAGCCATGTAATCATAATTCAAAAATTACAACTTTTTTCTGAAACCAAAATCTGACGTATCGCACTTTTGGTAGAATTAGGGTTTGGATTTCCCAGAGTTCTACCCAACCAAAAAGTTCGATCTATAGCTCAAAAGAAAGGTACTGAAAAGAGCTATCCAGCCATGCAACCAAAAATCAATAATACCAACTTTGGGCTGAAACCCTAACTTCACCAAAGAGAGAGAAAGAGGTATTCTTAACTTGTGAAAGATGTCCTATTCAGTCTAGCTCTGATACCATGTTAAGTTTAAACCAAATAGACAAGCAAGATCACTGAAAGAAACACAATCACAAGATAGACACACAATATACCCTGGGAAACCCTCATGGGGTAGAAAACCCAGCGAAGCTTTCCTTAATAAGATGATCAACCAAAATACAAGATGTTCTCCTTCCTTCTTTGTCTCCTTAGCAGATCTCCCAGACAAGTGCGCACTCTTCCACAAGCGAGTGTGTGTTATAATGAGGAGTTCACCTCCTCTATTTATACTTGACTCTCAACTGACTAAAAGACCTTATGGGGACGACCTCACCTGGAGATGTCTAATAACCCCTAAAATATACTACAGGGCCGACCCACACATGGTGGGTCTAATAACCCTAGTTAATACTAACCCTCGGAGAAATAAACATCTCCGGATACATAATAGGGTTACCTCGGAGGGATGAAACATCTCCGGAATAATAAAGTACAAATATAATATTCTTTGAAGTTACAATATTCAACAACAACATCCGTATGTTTATAAATACACTCTTATTAAAGATTATTTATCTTTATTGCCCCTTCTAGGTGTGTGCTTTCCTGCATGCTTGTACTTATTTTTCTAGGATGATGCCATTTAAAAAAATATATGAACAAGAATCTGTCTAGTCGCGACAGGCAATGCTACAGGAAAAAGGTTAATGGAGAGGGTTTCCTTGTCAAGTGCCCCGGTTTGGCATTTTGATTAAGGACCCAATCCAGAATTAAAAGGTCTTGGGTTCTTAGGGCTAGGTCTGTGGTAGGATTTTCTAATGATGTTCATCAATCCTGACATTTCATGAAAATTGTCAATGTCTACCTATATCAGAGGCTCCTCTAGAACAGATTTTGTTTCTTCTATTAGTTTATGCTCTTGTCGGCTCATTTACAATATGGGAATTGGGTTTTATGTACTGAGAAAATGTTTAGGCATAGCTACGAAATTTATATCATGTTAAGAAAGGTCACGAAAATGATTTTTTCATGTACAATTTCTACCTTTGTTTTAGGAAGATAGATTGTCCTCTCTCATCATTTTCCTGTTTCTTGAGGGCTTTCGCTATTTTTGTTGATTGAATACTCGTCAATCATTTGTTTCCTATTTCACAATTTTACTAGGACATTACTTGCTGTACTTCAGGTTACTGCACACGATCTGTGGAAGGAGTTCCCTTGGAGTCTCTATTGACTTGGCCCTAAGGTTTTAGAGGGCTCTCTGGTCTGCCACTGCCATTCCTTTCCCAAACATTCTTTAGCATAGATGATCATCTTGTTACGGATGCATCCTACCTTTTCTCTTCCTATTGGAATAAATGTGAGAGATTCATGCTTACAGTCAAAAGTTTTAACCTTTCTTTCCTTTAAGAGTGAATTTACGCTTAAATTGAGAAAAGTTCATTTTTGTTCATATATCAATTGGTATTTTTATTTTTTTTATATCCATAGCCCTCTCTCAAACCCTTGGCACCATCTTTATCATTGTCCTGACACTGATTTTAGGGTGCATGTTTATGTGATAGCATCCTCCCACACTATGGTTCTAACATCATTGGCAGTATTGGTAACATGCTTTGTGGCCCCTCTCCGGCTTGTGGTTGCTATCTATGTGATGTATTACAAACTATACTACAAGATATTGTTACAGTGCCATATCCCTACGATGGGATTTCATTCCACACTCTACTCTCTACTATCTCAGTTAAGAATAAATGAATTAAATATAAAAGAAACTACATATATTCAACCCAACATGGTTCTTGCTAATCTAAAAAAAATGGAATGTTCCTGCAGAAAAGATAGAATAGGGTAGTCATGTTTGCTTAGTAAAATTCAAAGGTGAAAGAAAATTTTTACAAACATTTGAGATGGGGGACATATTGTTTATAGTAGGACAGGAAGCTTGCAAATCTCTTCAGAAAAGTGTATAATCAATGCATCAATTTTTGCACAAGCAGGAATTCTTTCACCTTGCTATAATGTTTCTATAAACAAGCTATCAAAAACATAAAAATATTGCCTTTAAAATTTTCATACAGGCCTTTACTATTTTTCCTAGAATTGATGCCCTACCCACTTTTGTCAATGGTTGGATTATAACTCAACAAATTTGCAGTAAAATCCAAGGTGTTAAAGTTTACATTGCCTAGACAGTTACTAAATACGAAATTTAAAAATACGGCAAGACCAAGTACAGCCTGAGCCTGGCATCAAATACCAATTGGGCAGAGATATTGTATCAAGCAACCCCAAAGTGAAACCCATCCAGTTAGTTCACTCTACAACCTTGTATCCATTGTTATGATAAATATATAGCAACATCCAAAGCAAGGGGCTAAGGCTTCTCAATGTATATGGAACTGGGGGTTATAACTAGTTTGTCTTCAGAGGCAAGTTGTAAATTCTAAGAAATGAAACTAAATAATGTTGTGACGTTAAAATGCAAATGGGATTTTTAGATATTTTTATACATGAGCAGGAACTGTAATGTCATGGTTCCTGATTTTGGCCATTTTAATTGAAAATGAGGATATATAGCTACAATTGAGTAGTACACTGTCATCTTTTGAGGTTTTAACCTTATTATTGATCACAAATCCATCTTTGCTTGAAGAGTAGCAAGCTCATCATCTTTAGTTCTACTTTGAGGAGTTGTTCTCTGTGGATTAGCTGGTACAGGTCGTTGTGAAATAGGAACAACAGGTATCTGAGTTGAAGGTGTTGTGGTTGCCGGTTGTAATAACTGTTCTTCCAGCTCCACTCCCTCTAGCTCTTCAAGCTCAGCCTCCAATTCATCCTACAATAATTATTACTTGCATGAAAAACTGAAAACGATGGTTTCCAAAAGATACAACTCTAAGAGAAAGAGAAAGCATTAACATAATGGATTTTACTTTGCAAAAGAAAATAATGCTATCAACACCAAAAGTACATACCTCATCAATATCTGCTGCAGAACCAAAAGGAGTAGCAAGGGCCTCTTGAATCTGTTTCAAGTTCACTGTGTGCTTATTGACTTCATCCATTGTTTTATCAATATCATCTATATTCCTGCATTGGTTTAGTAGGAAAATGCCTCAGTACAAAACTTTTGATGGATGAAAAGACAACATGAAATAGTGAAAGAGATCGTTACAGAATGCATATGTTTGAAGCCACAGTGCAACTCCATAATACTAGGGAAATAAACATCTCAGTTCTCACAGTTAGAAACAGAAATAATACACTTCATTGATCATATTTCCTTGCATATGCATTCCCTGGCCAAGTTTTCTTTCCTTATTTCATCAACAAAGTTCAGGGAATGCAGTGACTAAGCATATAACTTCATCCAAATCTGTTGCACTCATATTTCTTGAACTGTGGCAATGAAATGTTAATTAAACCAAAGAGCACTGGATTTAAACTCAAAATTACTACTTTAATTTGAAAAAGTGCCTTGAATTCAGCATGTACTACTTGGGGATTTCTTATGTGAGACAATGATTTCTTGATTTCTGATTTCTTGGTGCTCGCAATTAATAAAATATTTCTGATTGATGCAGGAATGCTGATGGAACTTGTTTCTCCACTATACCTTGCAAGTTTTGTAATAATTCTCTGTCTAGGAAGCATTGCAAGATCTTTTAGTACGACTCCATAAACTTGTTTATTAATTACTTACACGACTGTTAGTTCTTCTCAATATTATGTTCCTTAGCACTGTGAAAAGGGTAAACTATTGGTATATAGTGACTCCTGAACATTGCTATTCTTTAAGTTTAACAAGTTTAAAAGTTTATTTTATGGCTGCAAAGATAGGTCATCATTGGTCAGATTATTGTAAATATGTAGTGGAGTTTTTACAAAGAAGTCGGACACATGTTCTTTGGCATTTGCTTTATATCAAAGTAAGGATTGTTAAGTATTTAGGGATGTTAAAGAATGGCTTCATTTTCTCCATTTATTGCTGACTAAAACTTTTAGTGGGAATATTATAGATGAAGTGGGATGAAATTTGAACTGAGGGTATATAATTTTAGTTTAAACACTTATTCTCATTTACAATCTTTATTACATTTCTAAATGAATTCTGCAGCAGGAGTGGCAAGTGGAGCTACAAGAGCTGCTTTAACACAACACTTTTCCCTACAACATAATGTGGCAGATATATCTGCAAAGGTCTGTGATCCCTTTATTGATTTGTTATCGTCAGTTCATAATACAAATGCCAGATTGATTTCTTATGAGCTTAAATTGCTTTGTTAACCAACAGGAAGGTATCCAAGATATACTGGCTACCATGATTGGCATGCTACTTGGGATGCTTCTTGCACATGTTACAGGTGGGCATCCTGGGGCTATATGGTCTTCATTTCTTCTGTTAACATTTTTTCATATGTTTGGTAAGCTCTTGAACAAAGTTTTGTTCCAGTTGAGATTGGACTTCTATAATTGCAACCAATGTGCATGATATGTTCAATATATCATAGCAATGGCAAATACGAGTGCCATGTATAATATGAGCACTTGAAGTTAGTGTTTATAAGACTAACATCGATTTTATATTAGTTTTGAAACTTAATGAATTAGCTTACAGGTTGCAGTTTCCTCAAATAAAGATTCAAATTTCACTTTATAGTTTTTTAGAAAAATCTCTTTTCTAGCTTGAGAATGTCTTTCCTACTTATGTTGATATTCAAGTTATGGATGAAAGAATTAGGATGCTTTGGAATTGGGAAATCAAGGAATTGTTGATAGAGTCGTCTGATAAACCACTAGAAGCAACTGTTGTTTTATCTTTTTCCCCAAAACGGCATAATATATTTCATGTTCACTATAAGCAACTTGAAACTATGCTACATTTGCAAGGGAAGTTGGCCTTATTGACAAGATAAGAAAATATAACTTAGTAATGTTCGACACATGACCACAATAGTATTTTTTAGGTTGGGACTAAGAGATACATTCAGTGTGAATACAACGCAGGAGTGTGAAAGAAAATCCTATATAATGCTGAAAGCAAAAGAAAGAAACCGAGAAGAGGTAAACAAGATTTCGAAAAGGGGAGAGATGTGTCAGCCTCACATATTATCAAGAGATTCTCTTTGGATCATCTAATTATACACATGATCAAATGAAGGTCATGGATGAGAGTTTGGATTGAGGAGGATCCCACCAAAGGGGACTAATTAAGCTAAAGGAAGAACATAGTAATGACAAAAGAGGGACCTTACCCTTTACCTAATAAGGACAAAATTCACAAGCTTTTCAAGTTTCAAACCCTAATAAGGAGAGAAGAGAGGATGCCCTACTAAAGACAATTGAGTTTTCAAGTAAGCAGGGATTGAAGGGATTAGAGGTAATGTGATTGGGATTCTCCCACAAGAAGAATCCAATGGACATTTGAGAGACTATAAATACTCTCAGAGGCTCACCTTAAATGGTATCATTTATTGGAAGACATGCTGCTTATTTATTTCCATGTGGAAAGAGACTAATGGAAGAATTGGCTATTCTTGTTGGGAGAAGACCTATGGAGCCACTGCTATGCAGCTATTGTTATCCACTTCTGAAGGAGAAAACTCTATTTTCTTGTCGTTATTACCAGTTGATGGCTGCGATTACGAATTTACATTTATAGCCAGCAGCAATGAGGATTCCTTGCTATTTTTTCAATTCTTTCTATGAGTGGAATGAACAAAAAAGCCCTGAAATCATTGATGCTAGAAATACTTGTTTGATGCCAGCAAAAGGATGAAAACTCTTAAGGTTGTTCTTCTCGTAGTCCAACCTTATTATTGCATTATATATGGTGCATGAATGTAATCATTTATCAATTCCATACATTATGTCCTATGGATGTTTTTCTGATTGACTTATAGCTGTACTAAAATTTACTAAATTACAGGCATTTCATAAACCATTGATGGCCCATGTAGGGGTGGATATTAAGTGATACATTGTGGAAATTGTGGACTAGTGAATGAAGCATGTATGTGCCTTAGGGAGTGAAATGGCTTGTCTCTGTCAAATGAGTTTCTCAACTTCTTCCCAGCTTGTGTTTGTAAGGCACTATATACAAATGGTATAAATAATCCCTATAGAAATTCATTAAATGCATCACCCATGGGAATGAAATGGATTTTATTCATATGCATGTTTTCGTACCTATGTTTTCAACAAGATTAGGGCTTCCATCACCTACAATAGTCATCAGTGGGTTGCATTCTAATTTCAAAAGGTTCATTTTTGTTTTTCTTGGTGTGTAACAAGCCCTAGTGGCATCTTTGTAAAAGTCTGCTCTCTAAATATGCTCATGTAAAAATCAGTCATCTCATATTAAGGAAGATTATTCTTTGTTGGGGTTCTATTCCTGAAAAGGTTTCCCTAGGGTAAAAAAATTGTGTTCTTGTGGATGGTTGTTTCTTCTTTACTGCTGGTTATCTTCTGATGGTTTATAAACTCAGATTAATATGCTAAAAGTCTGCTAAAAGTGACAAAGATTGTTACTGCTATCAAATCAGATCCGCATTATAAAAATTTAACATTTTGGTGTATTGCTCAACTTTTAGCCTCACTCCAGAAGGACATCCTCATCAATAAGTAAGGATTCATTCAAAGGATTTTTTATCCTTGATATTCAATCAAGATGTTAATAGTTATCCAACTGTTTATGCATGGTGTCATTGAAAAAACAAAATGGAACTCTCAAGGTTTCATTCACATACCTTTTGGGGCACTAAGTCAAACCTTCCTAATCATAAAGCTTACAAGATTGAAGAGAATAATTTTCAAAACATTCCAACTAAATTCGGTAGCCATTTCTATATAATAATTTCTCATGTCAATGTTCACTACTCTACAAGAAATATTAACCATAGTAAATGCATAGGCACCCTTTCATAGTCATGAAGAGAATAAATAGAAAAAACTAGATACTTCCTTGGTTAGGTCCTATACTAGAAGGTACTATAGAAATGTGTTGAAACTTGGTCATAATTACACTAAAAACTATCCATTGGGCGTACCTCGAGTGATTGTGAGAAAAAGTTGTTATCCTCCTCACCGAGGTTCAAATCCCACTTTTTGACATGTATGATCTTAGTGAGCTGAATTTTGATGAACTATATATGATTTATTCATGAGTTGTTGACCTGGCCTTGTGCTATGAAGAATCTAGGGTTTAACTAGGGTACCATACTAAAATGGGGGGAAGCGTTCGAGAAGTTTCCCATGGGATAAATTACATGGGGAAAAAGATTAGGCTGAAAACAACGTTGAAGATTCCTCCATGTAACTTCACTAAATCTAATTTCTAAAGTCCAAAAAGTATGATAGATAAGATGAGATAAGTTTATTAATGTCCAACAAATGACCAAAAGTAGGTCAACGGGACTACTTAGAACATAGGTAGCGATACAAAGTGAGTGCAAAGGCCACTCCTATAAAAGTAAGAATCAATACTACCTAAAAGGTCAACGGGGCTACTTAGAAGATAAGTAACGATACAAAGTGGGAGTAATTCGCTATGTTTGTTAAAATGCTAGTGTGTTTCTGTTTATAATTTGCTAATTATTCAGAACAGAGATGGGATCTAGCATTTGTAAATTAATACTATGTACATCTTATATGTAACTCATTCAAAATGAGCTACATAATTGCATATCAAGAAATTACCAGTCAAACAGGCCTTTCAATATTACTTGTTATCCTCTGTGATTCCTTCTCCTTCCCATGTCCAAACAAAAGCAATCAACGATAATGCACACTTTAGAGTCTCCACCTGAAAATATGACAACAACTTCACTATAAACAGGAAGGCAGATATCTTTGCAAACAAATCTCCAACTATAAATTGTTGCATATGATCTTGTCCAGTGTGATAGACAACTCAAAATTAGGAATTAAACACAACATTGAGTGAACAAAAGTTCATATGGTATGCCCACCAAAAAAATTGTTGAAGTGACACTGTAGTCATACTTTCCAGCTCGTTTAGACCAAGCAATTATTATTCCTTGTGAACTAGTAAGCACTATTAATGCAATTGTCACAAGCGACCTAAACAAACACAAACAGAAAACTGCATGTCAGTAGGGAAACCTTCAACAAAAGTCATTTAATGATGGAATCATTATATCTAAATACTCACCCTCGCTTCCACTCTGATCCTTCCTAAATGGCAATTTTTGGATTATTTACAATACTTGCAGAGCATGTAACAATACATGCAAACTTAGTAACACTGATCACATTTCTATGAGTATCACTAACTAGAGTCTTACCTATATACAGAATGGTATCTAAGAACTACTTTGGTGCCATGGTGTAGCATGAACATACCTCTAGATCCAGATCTAGGGTGTGGATCTTCAATATCTGTTGTTCCCTCGTCCTTACCCTGCACAATGAAAGCAACCATCATGAACCTTGATCAAACAAACTGGTTTGATCTATAGTGATTATTGGGTGGTATTAGTGAACATAATGCCATATTTTAAATCCCAAGGAGCCATCTCAACCCCATACAAAACGTAGACCTTAGTGCCAAATTTAAAAGCGAATGAAACGTGCAACTCTATGGGGCCCTGAAAATATGCTTTATTTCCAATAAGCAAGATTTTGTAGTTAGACCTTCATTTTAGATTAAAAGAAAAACAATTGGCATTCAGACCTCACATTCAAAGGGCAAACACAAATAGCAACATTGGAATCCTTCCATACCATAAACTAAGTAAAAAAATGCTAGATAGATCAAGGACATATAGGCAAAAGTCGGCTTTCCAGAACATAAATAACATATTATTAAACATACAAGATCCACCTGAGGAGGCTGAGAGTTTACTAATTCATAGAAAAAAGTTACAATGGGACCTAACTAAATCTAACCAATTCACCCATCATCCTTGATGCCAAAAATGTACAAATACAGGTAATCAAAATAGGCCCTCTATAGAGTGCTATTTATTTCCAGACCGCTTGAGATCTCCAAAGAGTTATTTATTTCCAAGAAACAAGATTCAGCATTCCAACATCAGTTTTTGGAGTGTCACTATAGGGCTCGAGATCACCAGAGTACTATATTTCTTCCAGGATACAAGATTCAACATTCCAAAATCATTTTTTCGAGGGGAAAGAAAATGGGGATTTGGCAATCTGACATTGTGTCATCATGCATAAAACAAATTGTAGCACTTGAAATCCTAGACAACCATGAATTTACTTCTGCCACAAAACTAACAACTACAATGAGAGCATCATATCTCGCCATAAGCCTCGCTTTCGAACACTTACAAACACCCAATTATCAAACACATCAGATACACCTAAAAGAAGAATAGATCGTATTACAATGGTGACTGTACTAATGGGCAGGGCCAAACTGCAACACCACAGAATCCCACAATGCCATCAATTTGCAGCTAGAAAAACACAGCATATTTCAATACTGACTTGGCTAAACTGTCCAACAAAAACACCATACTATATTATCAAAGATAGCATGACATAAGGAATTCTATATTTATGAAGCTGGGTGATAAAGGACCTCATTGTTCAAGCAAATGCATGACCATGGCAGTAGAATTCTATGATGAGACTGAGAATGGCACAGTTTCCTATTAGGGTATTGGATATATAACAAACCCTACTGTGTTTTAAGTTTAACAGATGAAAATGCATTGATGAATGCAGGATTCTAAACTGAATCTAAAGTAGTGGGACTATAGTTTAAGCTCGATACCATCCCAAAACACTTATTGCATACCAAAATGAATATTGCCTCGAAGACTGATGCATGGAAGTCAGAGAAAAACCAGTAGTTAATTTTAACTGTACTCAAAGAAAAAGGATGAAAACATTAACACCCAGTCTAAAATTTTAACAATTCTGGGTGAAATTTTAACATTTCTAAAATTTTGCACCATTGGCCTCTCCTTAATTCTGGGTAGTCTTTCAAAGCATCAAAACTAAAAAATTACAGGACATCACAGCTACACTAAACTATTGACTCACATGCTATCATTCGTATCTCAATATAATTATGGATTTGAAGGATTATACTTTCCTAATATCTGATATTTTAAACCAAAATTTGACTAATATAATACAAAAGTTTTTTATTGATAACTCTCCAAATGTAGCCACATCACGACTTTTTTCAAATTTGAATAGATGTAACGCAAACCTAAATATACTAGGAGTATATAAAAGCTAATTATAATTCTTTCTACACAAATTCTCTTTGTTCTTGTACATGTACCTTAGAAAACCCGGTTGTTGTTGCAGCAGATGGAGCTAGACCTACATACTTTGTCCCATGTTATGTGCCCTGATTTATTTCCCTCATTTTAGTTATAAGATGAGGAGTGATGTAATGATATCCTCTCATATTCATGGGTTCCTCCTACGGCAAGGTAATTTTTGCATTTGGATATTGTTGGAGCTCTCTCTGAACTAGGTCGTATGGGATTGGAAAGGGTTGTTCCACACAACATATAGAAACATCCTTTAAATTAACTCTCTCCCTTTCTTCAATAAGCTCAGAATATACCTTCCCGAAGTAAAGTATGAAACGTTGAATGCCCTCCTCCTAATAAATGTGATAATTCTGATCCTTAATTAGACGTTCAAATTGAGTTCTCTATTTTTAAAACCAAGGATGGACTTGTAGATCATCAAATTCAAAAATACTTAACTTGTAAATGATGGCATTGCAACCCAAAAAGAGAGCTCCAACAAAATCTTACTTGCAATATTTAGAATCAATAAATTTCTCCTACAAATTCAAAACTCGACCCATTATGCCCTAACATATATATTTGGGATCCATTCATTACCCATATTCAACAAAAAATACATAACGATACCTTACTGATTAGGAGGAATCATCCTTATGTTCCATGATTTTCGTCTAATTGCCCCACCTGCCAATCGCACCCTCCTCCTCATGCATCCTTACAATCTACTTTATATGGCCTCTCGACAGAGTACTTGGCTCCTCCACTATGGCTCTTGGCTCTCCTCGAAATGACACAACCGTCTTCCAATGGGACCATAGTAATGCCACAACTCAGCTAGAAAAGATTTGGCCCTTAGAAATACCCCCACGATCTCTCAATCCACAACTCCACAAGATAAGGGTTTAGGCCCTCCACGGACCCCGATTTTCTCTAGATGCCCACGACCCTACAACAGACCCTCATTGGAATGGGTTTGGTCCTTATCCCTGCATGTCCATGGCTCTATCAAATGATGAAAAGTCCCTCTCCATGAAGCTCCGAGTGTGTTGCGCTCTAAGTTTAGAGTACTTGGCTGAAACCAATTTCTATCATTTTCGTATAGTAGTTTCAATGTCATTTTTTATTTATCAGCCCTACAAAGTCCGGGAATGGATGTAAAGTAAGTTAAGGAGGAGTTAATTTCTTCTTTCATGAGATTGAAAGTATTTCAGGCATCAAAACTTAAGCCCTCATTTATATATCCTCTAATTAATGTGGTATATGTAACAATGGTTAGTTCACAGCCATTTTTTTTTTCTCAACAAACCATGTTCTATATGTAACCATTGTTAGTTCACAACCTTTGTTTTTTAATTTTTTCAACAAACAATAAGGCTTGCTTTGATTTATTTTCCTTAAAGAAATGAATATTCAATGCACTATAAATGCAGTATAAATATTAACACTTGGAAAATAGCTCACATCCCTCATATTCTCGAACATTTCTAAAGCCTTATTTACTTGACCAACTCTCAATGAGCATAGATCCATCTTAAACTCGTATCTATTAAGCACAAACACAATGAAGGATCCAATTTCTTGAAGTGTAATTTTTTTTACACATCAAGAAATAATTTACATCTCCAGAAATTGGATCCCTCTCGGTCTTTAATAGATCTGGGTTTAAGATGGATCTATGTTGGTTTTAATTGGATCCATCTCGGTACAATAATCTGCAGTGCAATAATCTAGGGAGAAGGCTACCATAAACATATTGATGACACATCCAAAGTTTTTTATTTTATCCACAAAATCTTAGGCCTCTGACTTTTTTCCAACCGTGGAGTAACCTTTTACGAGGATCATATGAATAATTAGACTTTTGAAATACCCCCTTCTTTGTAAATAATTAGCATATTTTCGAGCATCTATTAGTTTTCCTTCTTCACACAAGCTTGTAAGAAAGACACCAGAAAGGACATATAAGGTCGTTAATGTAAGTAGTGCAAATCTGCATCATGCATTAATGCTAAGCTGTGACACAAGAGGGGGTCTACAATTTACTAAATTTTAACACCGCAGATGGATTCGGAGACCCCCCTAAATTTTAACATTGCATATGGATTCGGACCCCCCTAAATTTTAACACCGTAGATGGATTCGGAGAACCCCCCTAGGGGGTCTCCGAATCCATCTACGGTGTTAAAATTTAGTAAATTGTGCAAATTCATTATCAAAATTATAATTTTCCACTGTTGGAATGACACAACTAAAAATGACATCATAAATGACCAATTGTTATGTGGTCATTTTTAGTTTAGTTCTTATCTCTTGACCAAATTGGTCACTTATCTTGGTCATTTTTTGTTTAGTTCTTATCCCGTGACCAAATTGGTCATTTATCTTGGTCATTTTTAGTCAATTCACTTAAAATTTTTAAATTTTGGTCATTTATCCCTTGAAAAAGATGTGGTGACCAAAATTTTTGGTCAGCTGGTCACTTATCTCTCATTTTGTACTAGTGGTGTGAGTGAAAATAGCAGTGAAATATCTGAACCTTCAAAGAATAGATCTATTTCCTACTAGATGAGATTTTTTGGATTTTCTTCAAAAAGATATTCCAAAGATATTGATCCTAAGGAAAAAAAGGGGAAAAGTACATCAGATTGCTTGAAGGAGAAATATGAATATAGATCCCATGAACTTGAAGAAGATTCTATTGAAAATATTGAAGATCATTTCGAGACACATTCTACCCTGGAAATGAATCACGGAGCATCTACTGATGGATGCTTGAACTATGAAGGAGTACCTACTGATGGGTGCTCACACCTCTATGTTGGTGACATAGAGATCACTTTTGAAAGTATTTATGCAAGACAAAATTCCCCTAAGCATGAAAATCAAGACCTTGTAGCAGTTGAAGAAGAAACAAGATCAACTTCCCCATCACAACTTGAGCTTCATGAAGTTGGTCCAAACAAGAAGGAAGAATATGAGGAGGTTCATTTGCAAGAGCCTCATTTTCTTGAAGGGTCCTTAAAGATGAATGAAAGGAAGATCCAAGATTCCCTTAGCATTCTCCATGACACTCAAGCATTGGTGTCAAATTCTTGTTGGAGAGCTAATTCATTGGAGGAAACATCCTTCCTTGAAGACATGGAGAAGATTCAAAGAGCAATGTGCCACATAAAAGGTAATTTTATGTCTTTGATTTTTGATAGAAACCATTTGTTTGAGCTTAATGAATTGTTACATGATTCATACTTGAAGAATAATGAGGATAATCATAAGCTCACAATTCAAAATGAGCAACTTCTTGAAAAGTTGCAAGATACTTGTTTTTCCTCCTATGTTTCAGATTGTCAAATGGTAGATTGTTTGGAGTATTCTCATGACATGGTAGATCATGAGAACTGTGAAAATTTGAATATGCTTGATGTGTTTGAAGATGAACTTGAAGAGATCTAAACACTTGATGTGGTGGAAGATGAACTTGAATTGTCTCTTGATGAAGGTTATGCAATTTTTAAAGAAGAGCATGATTCCTCTACATTGGAACCAATCTATGACAAAGGTTTCACACTTTTGAAGGAGCTGCATGATACTACCCATATGGATCCTTCCCATGATGAAGCTTCTGCACTTTTTGATCATTTGGGTGAGATAATTCATTCTCCTACATCCTACAATTCCATGTTTTGCAGCATTAGTCTCAATGAAGTATGGGTGAAAGGGTTCTTTTTTATGGTGCCACAAGAGGAGTATGGAACTCCTAGATTTACCTTTTATGATGACATGGTTGGAGAACATTCTTATTCACATTTGCAGCAGCATCCTTGGTTACCTTATTATGATTCACACCTACATGGATGCACCTATGATATGCATTTGAGTCACTTGAAGATTCATGGTTTTTCTTGCTCAACACTTGGTTCATTTGATGTTGGAGGAACTTCATCCAACACCGGGGTGAATAGATTTATGATTGGAGAACATTTTTGTCAGAATCCACATACTTTGTTATATCTTTATGATTCTCACATTCATGGATGTATGGGTGAGACTTCTTTGAGTCATTTGAAGTCTCCTTGTTTTTTTTGCTCATTATTTGGTTCAGATTTTAGTGGAGATTCTTCATTCACTTCTTGGATGAAATAATACATGGCTGAATATTTTGATGCATATCACATCCTTTTGGAGCAGCATGATAGGACATGGGATCCTCACCTATGTCATTGGAGCAGATTTTATGGGTTACTTGATGCTTGTATGCACTTTGAAAATGGTGGTCTACTTGCTTGGAGGTATAATCACTTTCATGATTCTTTGATGAAGCATCTTCTTGATGTACATTTTCATTATATTGTTATGTAATTTGATGATATATATTATATACTCATGATGTTTGAAAGAATGCATACAAGAAAAAAGGATCGAGGAATTCTATTTCCTAATGGTATGGGTTGGAGAGCACTCTTAATTGTTGGAGTGCAAGACAAGTAATGGGACCCTGGGATAGTTTTTAGTCCCATTGATTTCAAATTTTTTGGAAAACAAATAGTATGGAGAATGGATTCCACACTTAATAAAGTGATTTTAATTAGAGTAGTGCAGCAGCAAGCATGGTGGTTCCTCTCTAAAACCTTCATGGAATCTCAGAGACTCAAGGTTGGGCAATTCAGTGGCAAATTCAAAAAATTATATAGAAAGCAGGTTCTTTAATGCCCATGTTGGAAATTGCTTGAGGAAAAGCAATATTGGGAAGGGAGGGTTTTTCATGTCCCAAATTTTGCATTAGGTCACAATGGACTAATCCCATTGTTCATATTCATGAGAGTTTGTCAAATTGATGCTAAGGGTCAAATAATTGCCAAGGAGGAAAATTACTAGTTTCCTAGGTTGGGGGTGGAAGCTTTGGGATTTGAGATAAGGGGGATAATAAATGATGTTTGAACATTAGAATGGCATAAATATTTAATAAAGGAGAGAAATAAATAAATATAAGAGAAATTCTAGGTGGTAATTGGTTTTGAAGACATATGGAGGATGCAGGACCCACACTAACTTGATTTTTCAATGCCACATGGCATCTCTCTCTTGCCATTTCGAATCCATGAGAAGGAAAACATTCTTGGATAAGTTGGTAGGCTCATACACATGGAATTTAGAATCATAGGTCGAATTTGGATGGAATGGTAACCTCCATGGAAGAGGAAGAGTCAAACTAGAGGTTTGGGGACACTTGGGATAGATTCCCTAACTCCTATGACAACAATGATGAAGAATCTATGACACCTATGACAAAAATCAGACCTGAAGGATGAAATATGACATATATGACATGTTAGGGCTAAAAAAATCCTCCATGAGGGCGCTCAAGTGAGTTAGGGAAGCCAAAGAGACACCAAGTCGAATTTGGAGAAGGAGGGAGGTAGAATTCGAAGGACAAGTGGCATACTTGGGAATCTCTTCCCAACTTGAGTTGGCATGAAGATATTGGAAGGAATTCAACCCATGGAGGACATTAGAAAAGTCATTAACAAAGGAGAATGTCAGCTTTTGATCATTTTTAGAATTTGCAATTGCATTTGTGAGAGAGGAGCTAGTGGATGACTAGTTTCTTGCCTTAACCAATTTCGAGGGTGAAAGATTCCCATCCAAGTTGGTGTTTGGAGAGGCCATTCAGGTATTTAATGGATTCTTTATTTTTAGGTGTAAGATACACGGAAACTCGTGGTTTCTTCTATTGCATCTCACTCACTCAACCATTTCTAGTTTTCATTGCATATTCTTGCTCCTTGAGGGAGGGCGTTTTTGGTGAGATATTGTACTCTTTGGGGGAGATTCTAATGCCCCATTTATTTTTTAATATGAATTAAATACTCTGTAATTCATATTCAGAAAGTTTCAGGTCGAAATTCCAAGTGGAAATGTATAAATCTGATTGTTAATGAAAGAATGGTGCCCTTTCCCCACTACCTTGATGTATAGCAATGACGTATTGATGTATTCAAATGAAATATCATTCCTATGATATATTTATGATTCATTTACTGTAATTTATGAGCTTCACAAGTTTCATGTTCAGTACTTAAGCATTTGGAGTCATTTTGATCAGTTTAATACCATTTTAAGAAGATTTAATGCCATTTCCCCCAAGGTTGAAACTAGTCTTTTTGCATATGATTTAAGGGAGTTATAGTAGAAATTAAAAGTTGAATGGTGATTCATATGAGTTCATGTTGATGAAATTTATATTTCCCCTGCTTCCATTCAGAAATTTGAGTTGGATTGAGTGCATTTGGAAAGTCATTTTCATCATTTACCCCTAGGGGATTTGAACCACAATTTACTAGTAAAAATCCCTATCTTGACCAGATTTGAAAGAGGAGTTGTAGAAGTCATATGAAAACTCCAAAGAATCCATAAACATTATAAATATGTCTTCATATCATCCAAGTACCTTCTGTATTCATTTGAGAGAATTTGGATTCATTTGGAGACCAAGGGACCAATACTAGTCAAAGAGAAATTACTAGTCAAACTCCCTACTTTGGCTAGAATATTAAAGGGGTTTGCAGAAGTATTTTTTTGTTCCTATATCATACCTGAACATCATAATCAATTCATAATATCAATAATATACCTTCTCAGAATATTTGGGAGTATTTGGAGCAAATTGGAGACCTAGACATCAAAACTAGTCAAACGTTGAACTAGGGAAAAAAGTGAAAAATTTGCCATTTTATTAAATTCATAAAAAGGGACATTACAAATTTCAGTGCATCTATGTGTCTCATTGTGATTTGTGAATGAAAAATGTGTACTCATTGATTTGTATTGATTCTAATTTATATTGAATATTATGAAATGTTATAATATAAGATGAGTTTTCAATCTTGTTTAAATGCATGTGAAGTTTTCCTAAATGAACGGAAACTTGAATTGGAGTGGTTGGTGTAAAACATCAATGTATTATAATATTAACTTAATCATGACTCAAACATCAAATAAATGATATAAGATAACAATATCAAATAAACTATATAACATGAATAACATTAGACATGCATGAATAAACAATCACATGACTATACTATGTACCTCAATCAATTAGGCCTTCTGGATCTTCTCGGTTTTTTATTATCTCAAACAACCTCTCGTGCTCTGCATGAGATAGTAAGTAGTGTACCTTGTTTGATGACTTCATTGACATTGTTTGTAGTTGTATTTTTGAACCAATGATCAAGTGCGTAAAGTGATACACCTGTGAACCTGGTCTATAAACCATGTATGTATAGCCATTTCTCTTTGGTCCCTTTCCATCTACTATAAGATATCCCCCCCGAACAACCATCGAGCCAGTTGGAAAGGTAATGCCTTCACTATCGATTAATGATGCGAGGAGGGTTTGCTTCCCTTGGATGCATTGTGCCAACCAATAATTCGTCCCAATTGCACTATCTGTCAAGGCGACAACTGCATAGATGTGTCCTGCAAAAATGCATTTTATGGTCATATTCCAACAAGTAGTGCTTTGATAACTTGGATAATTACAAAAACATGGAGGGAACTGGGAAATGCATGCAGAAATTTTCACCTGGCTGTACAAGATCAAATATATGATCATATTCATTCGAAATAGAGGACTAGCCTTCCTCTAACTAGATTGTTTCAACAATTGCAGGTGGGTCCACTGCAAGTGATACATGATCACATTCATCAACCCAATCCATTGATTCACACTCATCCCACTCACAACTGTTGCAAGTCCCACAAAATAAAGCAAGTTTCTGTGTTTATATTTCAAATAAGGGGTTGTTTGAGCTTCGAACTGAATGAAATCCACGAGTGCCTTGCACAGTACTACAACTATAAGAACACAATCGATCTATATCAACCATATGCCAGAAATTTCTAACAACATGCCTCTACATGTTGGTTTGTGCTACTCCGTGGTTTGATCTGACATTTTTGTAGAGCACCATTGAACTATGGATTCTGCATCCCGAATATGAGGGTTTGTCATGCACCTCATCTCCTCCCTTTGTAGGGAAGTTTTGATACATGCTCTAGCCCCATCATGCTCTCCCTTTCTATGCCTGGTCTCAAAATAGTTCCATATATGCAACACATCATAAGTCTTGTGAAAAATACTTAAGTAAGTCTCAATACACATGCATTTTTGAATTTTCATGCACAACCATATGACCATATCCAATTTTGATCCATTTGTGTATCTCTCTCCTTCATCTGATCCATCTCTGTACCTCTCTCCTTCAGCTGATCATAGAAAATTTTGAAGCAATGTTGCACATAATGCAGGTCATGGCACTTTTCGTCACTGATGTAGAAGTTGGTCTCTTTCAATATTATCCTCATGTCATTGCTTCTCTCTAGTGCGTGCCTATATGTGATATGGACCATTATGCTAACTTGGTCTGATTGGTAGTATTGAATTTGAATCTCATTCTGTGGCTGCAGGGTGTATATTTTAGCAAAGTCCACAACCGACAATATTGTGCCATTGTGAAAGGTGCCCCTGTACTGTCTTTATAGTTCATCCTACCATCGTGCTACATGGACATGTTGGACATACTACTTGGTCTTTTGGTAGAATTCCTTCATGAAATCGCAAATTTGTACCTGATGCCACAAAACCAAGGGCATTAATACAACGTGACATTTTCAATATGAATATATATATACAAATTCAACATGTACAGTATGAAAGTATGCAAACTTAGATTACCCGTGACTTTACCAATGCCGTTTTTTTGCTTTCCTTCGCACCATCTACTTGATATGTTATGTACTTGAATTTTTGCATTTCTACTGACATCCTCCCAAATTCGTGCTCCTCAGTTTCATCGATGCAGCGGCTCAATAATGAAAATCCACTGCACCTGTAACATGTCCCATATAAACATGATCTTTTATAATATTTTTGTCCTTTGGGTCTTGGACACATTATGCTATGTATAAATTCTTTGGATGCATTCGGTGGTTGTAACGATGGGTAGTCCTGCACAATGTTAGTATGCAAATCACAAAATATATGTCTATATGTATCATAATAGTACTCAAATTCTACATGGTATCTACAGCAACATGTGTTGCGATCAATGCAAATTCTAACATACCAGGGTTTGCATTTTTCAAAGGACCTTTGGACCAAGTTCAATTGTGTGTGCTCATTCTTGAACCTCTCATACAGTTCTGTTTGTATTGTATAAAGGAAGTGCTTTACATGGGGTTCACACCTCTTAACACCTTTTCTCAACTTTAACACATCTCTTTGATTCAATGACGGTCTAGTGTTATCATGCCAAAACTTTTGTACTAGTTCTTTAACAACATCAATAAGCTTCATGTCTGAATGAGGTAACCTACCAACAAAGGCCCAACAATATTTTTGGCCTGGGGTATCAAGTTTTTCTCTAATGTCATAATACTTTTGAAGAGTCTTTCTATCTACTTTAAATATTTTACATGTGTGTGATAGCAGGCGACGTTGCCTTGTGTATTTTTCTATAATTGATTCCGACAGTACACGACGGGCCGCATTAAAATATTTTGTATGAGAAGTTTTTCCAATCAAATTAAATGCAGACTATAGATTTCTAACAACATGACTGTTGGCCTATGAACTTCTAACTACCTTTATGCCCAAAATTCTCCTAACATGAGATAGACAATGTGATTTTAACAAAGCTAGAAACAATTAACATTTTGTTGGATTCAAAAAATTCTTTGATTATCCTGTTACAATGGAAATCAATAGTGCATTTGGGAAACTTACCTTCAATTCCCGAAAATGAACTTTCATCCACATGAATACATCTGGGAGTTCTTCGTCGTCCACTTGATATTTGAGGAAAGGGAGTCGGAAAGGAAGTACGAGTCTCGTCACCGGTTTGTTGTGGTCCTTCGTTCACAATTTGGTCCTACAAGGGAGTGTGTAGAACATGTGTGTGATCTTCTTGAGGAGGTTTCCAATTAAAAACTTGTTCAACATCCATCCCTTCATACTCGACATCAAGAAATATTTGATTGAATTCAACCACTTCGTCATTGCTTGTTGATGGATCTAAGGCACTAACATTTTTATGTCTATGGTTTTCCATGTACAAGTTGGCCTTTTCTCTTATCTCGTGGGCCTTTTCAGGGGGCGGCTCCTTCCTTCTAAAATTTCTTTTATTCTTACGTCTATTGCCCATATTCAATATTTTTTTTAACAAAAAAAAATCACCCCTGCAATAATGAACAACAAATAAGATATTAAAACTTGATGTGCATGATTATTAAAACCCAATGTAGCAATTGATTATGTACAACAACATCTAGTGAGAATGTTTTCATATAATCTTAAAAGCTATTGAGAATTCCCTAGATATAACAACAACATCACCTCTAGGAACTCAATTGGATGGTGGTATGGGATGTTAGTACGAGCACATTCCCTACAAAACAAGAAGCTCCTACTCACTTCATTTTCATGTTTTGGATGAAGGAAAATAGCCCCAAAATATTAAGAGTTTTCAATTCTTTAGGTGTTTGTGTGAGTTGTTGTAGTGAAATCATGAGAAATTCAACAAATGTTTGTGTACTAGATGGAGTTGTGTGATTATGAAAGGTTATTGGTGGTGATGCAAGCAAGTTTTTTTTATTATCTTCACGAAAGGTTGAAAGCATCGCTTGGTGCATGTTGTAGTTTTTTTGTGGTAATATGTTTTTATTGTCTATGTTGAAGATTAATAAGACTAAAATACATCTATCATACAATTCATGAGGAAAAACAAAAATAGATACAATTCAAACAAAGTGAATGAAGACTAAAATACATTTAGCAAGAGGAAGAGGTCACCATACCTCAAGGATTATGATTGCTCTTTGCTTCAAATGTAAAATGCTCTTTTGATGTATAAACTATATGTAAGAAGAGTTCAAGTGTGCCCAAGAAACATGAGAATTCAAGCCAAGGAGCCAAATATGTTAAAATATTGTAACTTCTAAGAATATTCTATTTGTACTTTATCCGGAGATGTTTCATTCCTCTGCCGGGACTTTATTGTATATCCAGAGGTTT